>JAODUO010001531.1:0-72500 GCA_025642075.2 Ridgeia piscesae
AAAATTATACCATTTTTTAAAAAAAGGTTCAAAAAACAAGTCAGAGAACTATAGACCAGTGAGTTTAACATCGGTGATTTGTAAACTTTTAGAAAGACTAATTAAAGATCACCTGGTTGATTTTCTTGTTAAAAATAAATTGATAAACCCATCTCAACATGGGTTTTTTAAAGCGAGGTCATGCTTAACAAATATGTTATGTTTTTTGGAAGATGTCACAAAGTGGCTAGATGAGGGATCACCAGTAGATATAATCTACTTATATCTCGTCATGTAACCCTGGTGGATTCTTACAGTCACCAGAGGGCACCACAGTGTGTAAAATCACATCCAGCCAGACAAAGTGGACAACCTACCTGTTAGGCAATATATGTCGTGGGCCAGCGACATGTCAACACGGTATCGGGACCCAGTAGTAAATTATCACCAGCGGCCTGGTAAGATCATTTATTTGTTGCATTTACATTATTAGTTTTATGTATGAAGTTTCTTTTGTACATATGATATTGCAGGTTATTATATTTGGATATATAATCAAGCTACACATATAACTAAATGTCATACTTTATACGTTGTGAAGACTGGCGTGGCAAGTGAATGTATATAGCCTATAGGGCGTGGCAGTTCAGTGCTGAAGATGCGCGCATGTAACAACCAATGTATGTTAATAATAGTTATGTGGTTTTACTACAACGACAGTTATCTACAAGTACTTCATGTTTGATCAACACCAGACATTCTACGTTATTTTGGATAGGGCATTTAATCAGTTCTTAATTATTATTTCGATTTTAATGGGTTTGTGTGTGTGCGTGCGTGCGTGCGTGTGGGGTGTGTGTGCGTGTGTGTGTGGGGTGGGTGGTGTGTGGGGTAGGTGGTGTGCGTGTGTGTGTGAGTGGTGTGTGTGGCGTGTGTGGCGTGTGGTGTGTGTGGGTGTGTGTGGGTGTGTGGGTGGTGGGGGTGGTGTGTGTGTCGGTGTGTGTTGGTGTGTGTTGGTGTGTTTCGGTATGTGTCGGTGTGTGTGTAACTTAGGTCTACCGGTTTACTTTGCCCAAAGACTCATTTGTATTCGGGTTATTCAAAATGTGTGATTCGATAAAATCCCGGCCAACTATCAATATCTGTAATATTGCAATAAACATTATACGCCAAAACAATTATGTCAGTGCTGCATGTTACGGGACAAAATATAGTTTACTTTTTCCAACAATGCTTCATCCATTAAGATATCAACTAAATAAAACTTGAACATTAAATTATTACTCCCTGCCTCCCTGCCTCTGCCTCTGTCTCTCCCTCTCCCTCCCTCCCCCTCCCCCTCTCCCTCGAAGGTAAGAACGTTTATGGTTTGTGGTGGAAAGACAACTAATGCTCGTACGTTCCATTATTGTTATATTATCATATTCGTGATTCAATGCATGTTTCTGTTGTAATCCCCTCTACCATAATTTTACCTTTAACAGCATCACACAATTACAATGTGTTCAGAATTGCTTAACAAGGATTGAGACTAGGTCTCCATATTTTATTCGTTATATATGGCTTCTAAAGTCATTACATTGTCTTCCTGTCCGATATCATATTATCTTTAAGATCTTTAAATTCGTTGCTTACTCCGATGAGAAAGGTTGCCTAGCTTCGATCATTTCTAGTTTTTGTCCCTAAAGTCAATACCATTGTTGGGACAAGTGTTTTGCCTGTTTAAGCTAACATGTATGTGGAAAACAAAATTATGATCACTATGCTGATTGGTGTCGATAATATCTTAAATAAAATAACTAAATTTGTCTTAGTCTACATCTGTTATATGTTTATTATTTTATGTTATGTATTCTTGTTTCCAAATTTGAGTTATATGGAATTATACGAATTATGTATCAGCATTTAAAAGTAATTCCTTATTACATTTTATGAAGGACAAAATGACCACGATGTGGGCGCCATCTTAGTTTCACGTCGCCTGTTATAAAACATACCTATCCATAAATCTGCATGGATGAATAATTATAGGTTCACATATTAACATGTTTAATGTATCATGTGATATAAAAATAAAAACGATTTTTTTTTAAGCCCAGCTTGGGGGAAAAAAAATTTAAAGACACAAAGCTGATTTTCCTCCTTCTTCTTCTTCTATTAATCAGCCAACATCAATGTTTTGATGATTATGCTGATTTGTGGTGTCGATAATATCTTAATAAAATAACTAAATCTGTCTTAGTCTACATCTGCTATATGTTTATTATTTTATGTTATGTATTCTTGTTTACCAATTTGAGTTATAGGGAATTATACGAATTATGTATCAACATTTTAAAGTAATTCCTTGTTACATTTTATGAAGGACAAAATGGCGGCGATGTATGCGCCATCTTGGTTTCACGTCGCCTGTTGTAAAACATACCTATCCATAACTGTGCATGGATGAATAATTATAGTTTCACATGTTAACATGTTTAATGTATCACATGATATAATATAACATATAAACGATTTTTTAAACGCCTTTCCCACAATACAAATAACTTCACTGGGAAAAAAAACTTCCCCAAATCTCGCCAGTCAAACACTATATGGTATATAAAGAAAGGAAATTGCTACTATATTTGTAACTGATGTGTATTCGATGCCTCGTGGCAAAGGGTGTATCACGTGATGCTCGCAACATGGAGGGTCACATCCGGCAATGGAACGCCGGGCTTAGGGGCAGATACTCCCTCCCTTTCTCGTAGCACAGTGGTTAGTTGTGAGGTTTGAAGGTCGTGACATTTCTCGCCAGGGTAACGTTGTAAGGAGCAACCAAAGCGGAGTGCCGAGCCCAAGTAGATACATTAGATACTGTACTATGTACTAATGTACTATAGGCAGAATGTCCCCAGTGTCTCCCACTTCTGGATACCCTCTTTTTAAATTAAAAAATTATTATAAATTACATAATTTTTAATAATTTTCTTTACACTTTTCTGTTTTTCACGATAAACTTTAATTAATTCGTTCTACGTTTTGTTTGTGGAAAAATATATTACTGCTTAACTATATCTTGGAGGACTTTCATGTAGTCTTTAAAATACATCTATGTATTGGTGGATTTTTATTATTTTGCTTTTGTTCATTATATTTTAATAACTAGTAGAAGACCACCTGGCACAGAGACACTGAACAAGAAAAAAGGATATGGGATAGACCAGAAGAATGTGGCCACAAACAGACACCTTGAACAGGAGAAATGAGCAGAGTAAATAAGAATTGTTACTTGACTGCAGTGCCACCAACAGTGTCACTCTTGCGAAGACACTAATTTGAACAAGTCTACGTCAGTTCTATTATAAAGTGACATTGTATTAGTCAATAAAGCAATGTCATAACTATTTTACACACACCCCACATAAAACCTAGTATGTATTAAATGACACATAACCTATTCATATTTGGGATGTCATTAGACATACAGAGGATAATCAACTAGAGAAAATGCTGGATAGTGTTAGGCAATGCAAAATGTCCTGTTGTAATAACCACCATTAAGAACTCATGCTTGTGGGAAACAACTGTACTGGTTTTGTAATTTGTCACTTTTTCAGATAGAAACAATCGTTCAAATAGGGTGTTTGACAGCCATGGTGACGGATGATGTGTTTCCACAAAAGAAGAGTTCAAAACTAAGTTAGCAGTATTATACAAAAAAGTGAATTTGTGCATACTTTTTTTAGATTTTTTTAAATTATGTATTCCTCTCAGATGATAATTATAAATTATAATTTTCTAATAATATAAAATACAGTTGTGACTGATTGCATTTAGAATACTGTGTTATAATGCAAAGGCATTGTCAGTTGTTTGTCTAACCATTTTGTTCACTTGGATAGTTTAGGGTAATATCGATTCAGTGGTGTGTGGCAGGTTCACACCCTGCTGGTGTTCCTCATGCAAACATTACATGTTGTGTGCACACGCATTGATTCTATTTAATAAGTTCAGCTGCTTTTGTAACATCTCTGAAATGCATCGAACTATCGTCAAGTTCAAAGACTGCTATATTAGGAAAGTTGGAGTTTTCCATCTAATATGTCATGTTTGGTTGGCTACAAGACAGGAACTGGATGAGATGGTAGAGAGAAACGTGATTGGTGGATAAGAGGTGGTGATCCCCATGAAGAGAGAGACAGAGCGAGAGAGAGACAGAGAGGAGCGAGAGAGCGAGAAAAAGAAGGAGAGAGAGAGCGAGAGAAAGTGTAAGAGAGAGAGAAAGCGACAGAGAGTGAGAGAAAGAAAAAAAGAAGAGAGAGAGAGCGAGAGAAAGTGCAAGGGCGAGAGAGAGAGAGAGAGAGAGAGAGGGAGAGGGAGAGGGAGAGAGAGGAGAGAGGAGAGAGAGAGAGAGAGAGAGAGAGAGAGAGAGAGAGAGAGCAAGAGAGAGCATAGCCCACAAGAAGAAAAATTACCCGTCAAAACATACAGCCCACCAGAATAAAGATAGCCCACAACTGTATTCTGGTGACTGGACTAACTGGATGGAGTGGAAGTAGATATACATGTAACTCCATCTTGACTAAGACCACAAATAGCCAGACCTGTTGCTGCATTCACACAATTTGACTGTGTTTCTGGTCATCTCGTGGATAACCAGACAAAATGCCAATTAGGTGATTATGGTGAAGAGATTAGGCAGTGACTACAATCCAGCAAAATACATTTCATTCATAATTACAAGCTCACGATAATTAATAATCGAAAGGCTTCTTGGCCTACTTTTTATTTCATATTAATTTATGTTTACAATGAAATACACAGATTGTACATGATGTTGTCCTGCTAAATATGCTGTTTTTGTACTTAACATGGCTTATTTGTGTTGGAGTTATAAAAACTTGATGAAAGCACTTTTTCTACTTTGACTTTATATTTACTTTGACTCGAGTTGCAGGACCAAGTCCCAAATCGTTTATGTATCAAAACTGTGGATGATATTTACTCAAAAATAACTACGACGGGAAGTTGAGAACTGTATTACGTATTACATGCCACAGTTTCAGTAAAAATCTGGTGAAACATTTGCAAAAAACGCATTGCCCCACAAAACATTAGCAATGTTTATCATTAGAAATATGTAAGACATTCATTAAAAAGATGTGTGTTGAACACCAGTGAATCGCAACGAGAAACAAATACACAGACTTCCTTATTAACATATTACTTTGATGATTACAATAAAAATGTAACGTTTTATATTTAAACATCAGAAAATCAAACCAATGCAAGTTCTTTTAATTTGTAAGATATCTAAATGGTATTTGATATAACCAAATATTTGATTTGGTTTAACAAGATTTAATACAACTGTCACCTAGAGATTTAACTCTAGATGGCAAGTGGACAAGGAAGCCTATGGTTTATTGAAGATCGACATAACTTATGTATATTCACACTGCTTGTACAATACACACACGCATGCATGCACTCACAGAATCAACAGTTGTTCCATTAATTTACAGTTCTTTGTGACAATGAATACTTTCCGATAGCTAATCCACACATTCTTTCACTATTGTTAGTTATGTCCTTTAGTCCTTTTCTGTCTTAACCAAGAAACTTACTGTTTTTATCAATATGTTTATACTCGTTCTATGCGTTAAAACCGTCAATCTTATCTTGGTCTCTAGTGTTGTCAAACCATTCTCTTAAACATAATTTGTAATTAAGACATACCAGTTTGGGAATCACTTACTTGCTTAATTTTGTCTCTACTCCTTCTAGCAAATCTCTGGTTATACACAAGAGTATCACGCAATAACTTTCAAACACATTTAATGTAAACAAGACACAGATATAAATACACCACAGATGTGTTCAATGTATCGGAAGATTTCCTTTGGTGCATTCTATATTTGACAATCCATGCTACCTGTATGAATAAACAGCCTTCTTTCTCAAAAATCACATATTATCACAGTGTGCATTCATGCCAAGCAAGCACTTTGTTGACATATTTTTGTGGTGGTTCAACATTATTCAATGATATACCAAAAAACATAGTTTAATTTATCACACATTCTGGTGTATACACGTCTGCATTGGTGCTGGTGGCCATGTAGCATTTGTGTACTTACAATCTTATCTCAAAAATATATCCTAAAACTGTAACCTTTCATTCATATACCAAGTCAGATACAGTGCAAACCTGGACACAGCTATGAAACTGGAGCACGAAAATCACCGATACATTTCTGAAGAGTTTATAATATGCAATTGCAGTAGTCCGAACTTTACAAATTCAGGACTTAAAGCGCATGTTTTTAGCTTGGCTATACATAAAAGCAGATGTCTACTTTACTAGGTTTGACTGTATCACTACATTGATGTTATTTTGGCGCCCTTCTGTTGTACTAGTATTGTGCCCAAGAAAGGCAGCAGTTTTGATATTCTGGCATCTGAGAAAACTTGTGAATCATGTAAATCACAAACATAAGAATGTTTCCTGGGTCAGATGCCAACCAAGTGTTCTAAGAGTCAAACAATTAATGCTGTCAAAGAAGAAACATAACCAGAAATGGAGATATAAAGAAAATTTACACAATCACACAATAAATGTACAAACAAAAGGCATACAGTACTTATAATAATTGAAAACTTAACAAATGACACACCGCCTCCTAGTGGTTGGTCACCACAAACCGGTTCATGCGTCGTAATTACGGATGACATTTGCTGTTACAATAATCCCCTGGTTAAGGATTCATCATCCTCTAATATTGTCTACTGGACAAGTTACGATGTCTATCATCAGCATGTCTTGTCAATTATAATCTTACATAGGTTCATGTTTGTTGCAAATTTAAATCGGTCATATCCAACCTGAACATAATAAGTTAAAGAGGTGAACAGAATACACTGGCTGATGAAAGTGGGTGAGTGCAATGCTGGTGTTATATTGTGGGGAGGGTAGATCGCATGTGAGGACTGTGAGGTATCGGAGGCTGTGCGGGGGGTAGAATGTGGCCGCCCTTCCGTGACAGCAACAGGATCTCATCCTTGAGTGCCTCCACTTCTTGCGCCTGCAGCTGGACCAGTTGAATGAGACGTTTCCGTTCAATCAACTCTGTCTTGCGAGGACCGCTGTACTCGGAACCCTGCAAAAGAAACGACCAGATGTGAGTGTGGTGCAATGGCAGGCCGTTTTCCAATCAATCACATGACCTGTTGCCTAGCAACAGCATAAAATGGATGCTTAACACATGGAAGATTTGGGCAGTCTGTTGTATATTTTGATGAAATTCTAGACCTTGATTGATTTTCATCACAACAAAATCATAAGGAAAAGTTGTCCTAGTGAGAACTGGGTTCAGGAAAGACTGAAATGAAGCCTTTATACCGGGTACTAGTGCTCAAGTCTAGTAGATCTGCTAGAAAAGAACTGAAAAAACACAAATTTGGGTAACATTTATGACTGGAAAATATTTAAGAACTGAAAGGAACAAAGAGCTTGGTCTTAGCAATCAGTCAATGTTTATTTGTATTCTTAAGAGATTCCAATACTAAACTATAAGTATATATATATAATATATATATATATATATATATATATATATATATATATATATATACTATAAATCAAACACACACACACACACACACACACACACACACACTAACAACTAATGCACAAACTATAACACTAAATGATGACTCTTACCACAACTTCAAACACACATACCAAGGACTTCTGTCTGGCGTTCAGGTCTTTCTCATACGACTTCTTCTCCACAATCAACATGTTCATCTGGTCGAGTTTTTCTGTATTTTCTTGGATCAGTTTAGTAATCTCATCCTTTGCATCTTCTATGTATGTCTGAATCAACAAATATATAATGACAATGTACTTTTGCAAGAATAAAAGCATATCTTTAATTAAATTATGGATAATACAGCATTCATTAATGAGTGAATGCCTCCAACATTTTATAAACATTTGCAACGTTCTGTCAGTTTTATAATTTATGCAATAACACGATCCCCCATTTGTCGAAATGTCTTGAGTAGTTTTTGCTTTGTTGCTAAATTGAAACATATTTAAGCTAAAACAAGGTCATTTAATTAATATTATCTGTGATTTTTCGGCTCATAAATGTACGTATGCTATTAGTAAATGCGTGCATTTTTTAGTAAGACTAAATTAATATAATAAATAAATAAACATTGATTTTAAATAAATTATTGTTTAATACATTTTAAAACCTAATAAAATCATGAAATAGGTATAAACATTAAAACATAACAAGGATTTATTGAAAATGTAATTTCTGATAAATATCTGCTGTAGTGTACTTACGTCCCACTTGGCAGTCTCCCGTGCACACTGCAGCTCGAGCAGCCGTAGTTTCTCCTTGAGTTCCTCCAACTGTCGGTTGACGGTGACCGTCTCGAGGATCTCAAGGTCAACGATGCGACCAAACTTCTGCATCATCATCTTATCGCACTGTTCCTGCATCTGCTTGATCTGAGACTCGAAGCGATGCCGGTCCTTGATCAGTTGGACATGTTTCTTCTTCGCTTCCCTGCATCAAACTCAGCTCATCAGATGCTATTTCAGAATAGAGCAATCTATCATGTGACCACGGAGCTATCAAGAATGGACGCCAAGAATTTTAAGTGTGGAGTTATTCCGTTGCAAGTGAAATCCTTGCCACAAATGTTTTCTTCAGCAAAAAGATATGGAAAAAAACAAAGTTGTTGGAGCAAGAACTGCACGTGGCATAAGTTTATTTATTAGATGTAAGATAAGACTGCCACAAGGGTTTCCTGTCATTAGCAGGGCTGTCTCAGACTGCCACAAGGGTTTCCCGCCAGTAACAGGGCTGTCTCAGACTGCCACAAGGGTTTCCCGCCAGTAACAGGGCTGTCTCAGACTGCCACAAGGGTTTCCTGCCATTAGCAGGGCTGTCTCAGACTGCCACAAGGGTTTTCCGCCAGTAACAGGGCTGTCTCAGACTGCCACAAGGGTTTCCTGTCATTAGCAGGGCTGTCTCAGACTGCCACAAGGGTTTCCTGCCATTAGCAGGGCTGTCTCAGGCTACCACAAGGGTTTCCCGCCAGTAACAGGGCTGTCTCAGACTGCCACAAGGGTTTCCTGCCATTAGCAGGGCTGTCTCAGACTGCCACAAGGGTTTCCTGTCATTAGCAGGGCTGTCTCAGACTGCCACAAGGGTTTCCTGCCATTAGCAGGGCTGTCTCAGGCTACCACAAGGGTTTCCCGCCAGTAACAGGGCTGTCTCAGACTGCCACAAGGGTTTCCTGTCATTAGCAGGGCTGTCTCAGACTGCCACAAGGGTTTCCTGTCATTAGCAGGGCTGTCTCAGGTTACCACAAGGGTTTCCCGCCAGTAACAGGGCTGTCTCAGACTGCCACAAGGGTTTCCTGTCATTAGCAGGGCTGTCTCAGACTGCCACAAGGGTTTCCTGTCATTAGCAGGGCTGTCTCAGGCTACCACAAGGGTTTCCCGCCAGTAACAGGGCTGTCTCAGACTGCCACAAGGGTTTCCTGCCATTAGCAGGGCTGTCTCAGACTGCCACAAGGGTTTCCTGTAACAGGGCTGTCTCAGACTGCCACAAGGGTTTCCTGTCATTAGCAGGGCTGTCTCAGACTGCCACAAGGGTTTCCCGCCAGTAACAGGGCTGTCTCAGACTGCCACAAGGGTTTCCTGCCATTAGCAGGGCTGTCTCAGACTGCCACAAGGGTTTCCCGCCAGTAACAGGGCTGTCTCAGACTGCCACAAGGGTTTCCCGCCAGTAACAGGGCTGTCTCAGACTGCCACAAGGGTTTCCCGCCAGTAACAGGGTGTCTCAGACTGCCACAAGGGTTTCCTGCAGTAACAGGGCTGTCTCAGACTGCCACAAGGGTTTCCTGCATTACAGGGTGTCTCAGACTGCCACAAGGGTTTCCCGCCAGTAACAGGGCTGTCTCAGACTGCCACAAGGGTTTCCCGCCATAACAGGGGTGTCTCAGACTGCCACAAGGGTTTCCCGCCAGTAACAGGGCTGTCTCAGACTGCCACAAGGGTTTCCCGCCAGTAACAGGGCTGTCTCAGACTGCCACAAGGGTTTCCTGCCAGTAACAGGGGTGTCTCAGACTGCCACAAGGGTTTCCCACCAGTAACAGGGCTGTCTCAGACTGCCACAAGGGTTTCCTGCCAGTAACAGGGCTGTCTCAGACTGCCACAAGGGTTTCCCGTCATTAGCAGGGCTGTCTCAGACTGCCACAAGGGTTTCCTGCCTGTAACAGGGCTGTCTCAGACTGCCACAAGGGTTTCCCACCAGTAACAGGGGTGTCTCAGACTGCCACAAGGGTTTCCCGCCAGTAACAGGGCTGTCTCAGACTGCCACAAGGGTTTCCTGCCAGTAACAGGGGTGTCTCAGACTGCCACAAGGGTTTCCCGCCAGTAACAGGGCTGTCTCAGACTCCCAGGTTCCGCCATAACAGGGTGTCTCAGACTGCACAAGGGTTTCCCGCCAGTAACAGGGCTGTCTCAGACTGCCACAAGGGTTTCCTGCCAGTAACAGGGGTGTCTCAGACTGCCACAAGGGTTTCCCGCCAGTAACAGGGCTGTCTCAGACTGCCACAAGGGTTTCCTGCCAGTAACAGGGCTGTCTCAGACTGCCACAAGGGTTTCCCCAGTAACAGGGCTGTCTCAGACTGCCACAAGGGTTTCCTGCCAGTAACAGGGCTGTCTCAGACTGCCACAAGGGTTTCCCCCAGTAACAGGGCTGTCTCAGACTGCCACAAGGGTTTCCTGCCGTAACAGGGCTGTCTCAGACTGCCACAAGGGTTTCCCCAGTAACAGGGGTGTCTCAGACTGCCACAAGGGTTTCCCGCCAGTAACAGGGCTGTCTCAGACTGCCACAAGGGTTTCCTGCCAGTAACAGGGGTGTCTCAGACTGCCACAAGGGTTTCCCGCCAGTAACAGGGCTGTCTCAGACTGCCACAAGGGTTTCCCGCCAGTAACAGGGGTGTCTCAGACTGCCACAAGGGTTTCCCGCCAGTAACAGGGGTGTCTCAGACTGCCACAAGGGTTTCCCGCCAGTAACAGGGGTGTCTCAGACTGCCACAAGGGTTTCCCGCCAGTAACAGGGCTGTCTCAGACTGCCACAAGGGTTTCCCGCCAGTAACAGGGCTGTCTCAGACTGCCACAAGGGTTTCCCGCCAGTAACAGGGCTGTCTCAGACTGCCACAAGGGTTTCCTGCCAGTAACAGGGGTGTCTCAGAATGCCACAAAGGGTTTCCCGCCAGTAACAGGGGTGTCTCAGAATGCCACAAAGGGTTTCCCGCCAGTAACAGGGGTGTCTCAGACTGCCACAAGGGTTTCCCACCAGTAACAGGGGTGTCTCAGACTGCCACAAGGGTTTCCTGCCAGTAACAGGGCTGTCTCAAAGTTGAGTGACCACAAAGGTTTCTTGTCTCAAAGTTGAGTGACCACAAAGGTTTCTTGTCTCAAAGTTGAGTGACCACAGGGGTTTTAGCACATAACCTTATAAAATATGCATTTTATCTTCCCAAGGGTCGTGATTGTTAACACAACTGTATATAAAACATAATGTAAATGTAATGTAAATATGTAAATATACTAAACAATTGCACAATAAATCTGAATCATTATGCCCAACGTCAGGGACAAGGATGTACATCACACACTAGACCTGTATGCACCAGACAGATAACTACACTAGCTACTATATTTCTTTTTAAACCTGTGTTTTACTAGCATTTTACACGTGTCACATTATCAACAGTTATTTTACTGCTTTACGCATTCCTTTAAATGCAACTTTAATATTAATAATGTTTTATTATTATAACTTGCCTATGAATGCCCAAAGCAGCCACATTTATGAGACAAAAAAGTGCAGTTATATCAAGATGAAATAATAACTTTTTTTAAATACTAAACTTCAAACTAAAACTTTGTTCAGTAGTGTTGACAATAATCATTATTAAAGTAAAGAATATATAATAAAAGTACATGTAAAACATGAATACATATAGCTACAGCGTTGTTGCATGGAACTAGAATTAGAGAAAAACAAAACTGCATCAAAGGTGGCATTGATGTAAATTATATTGTGTATCCAAGTAGTCAAAAACAGATGTATGTACATATGTATACAAAACACATACCCTGGTATATTGTCAATTTCAAAATAAATTTAGTATGTGTAGTTAAAATTATAAATAATTAGTAATAAATCATTAGCATCAAATAATAAAATAAGTATGGGTATGACGACTAAATAATAAAATTATGATGACTAAACACTAAAAGCAAGTTTGTAATGCGAGGCTTAAAATGACAACTAAACACTAAAAGCAAGTTTGTAATGTGAGACTTAAAATGACAACTAAGCACTAAAAGCAAGTTTGTAATGTGAGACTTAAAATGACAACTAAACACTAAAAGCAAGTTTGTAATGTGAGGCTTAAAATGACAACTAAACACTAAAAGCAAGTTTGTAATGTGAGACTTAAAATGACAACTAAACACTAAAAGGGAGTTTGTAATGTGAGACTTAAAATGACAACTAAACACTAAAAGCAAGTTTGTAATGTGAGGCTTAAAATGACAACTAAACACTAAAAGCAAGTTTGTAATGTGAGACTTAAAATGACAACTAAACACTAAAAGCAAGTTTGTAATGTGAGACTTAAAATGACAACTAAACACTAAAAGGGAGTTTGTAATGTGAGACTTAAAATGACAACTAAACATTAAAAGGGAGTTTGTAATGCGAGGCTTAAAATGACAACTAAACATTAAAAGGGAGTTTGTAATGTGAGACTTAAAATTACAACAACTAATCATTAAAAGTGCGTTCGTAATGTGAGACTTTAAACGTGAGACTTTAAATGTGAGACTTTAAACGTGAGGCTTTAAACGTGAGACTTTAAACGTGAGACTTTAAACGTGAGACTTTAAAGGTGAGACTTTAAACGTGAGACTTTAAAGGTGAGACTTTAAAGGTGAGACTTTAAACGTGAGACTTTAAACGTGAGACTTTAAACGTGAGACTTTAAACGTGAGACTTTAAACGTGAGACTTTAAACGTGAGACTTTAAACGTGAGACTTTAAACGTGAGACTTTAAACGTGAGACTTTAAACGTGAGACTTTAAACGCGAGACTTTAAAGCTGAGACTTTAAACGCTGAGACTTTAAACGTGAGACTTTAAACGCGAGACTTTAAACGGTGAGACTTTAAACGTGAGACTTTAAAGTGAGACTTTAAACGGAGACTTTAAACGCGGAGACTTTAAACGGAGACTTTAAACGTGAGACTTTAAACGTGAGACTTTAAACGTGAGACTTTAAACGGAGACTTTAAACGCTGAGACTTTAAACGGAGACTTTAAACGTGAGACTTTAAACGTGAGACTTTAAAAGACTTAAAGTGAGACTTTAAACGCGAGACTTTAAACGCGAGACTTTAAACGCGAGACTTTAAACGCGAGACTTTAAACGCGAGACTTTAAACGCGAGACTTTAAACGCGAGACTTTAACGACGAGACTTTAAACGCGAGACTTTAAACGCGAGACTTTAAACGCGAGGCTTTAAACGCGAGGCTTTAAACGCGAGGCTTTAAACGCGAGGCTTTAAACGCGAGGCTTTAAACGCGAGGCTTTAAACGCGAGGCTTTAAACGCGAGGCTTTAAACGCGAGGCTTTAAACGCGAGGCTTTAAACGCGAGCTTTAAACGCGAGACTTTAAACGCGAGGCTTTAAACGCGAGCTTTAAACGTGAGACTTTAAACGTGAGACTTTAAACGTGAGACTTTAAACGTGAGACTTTAAACGTGAGACTTTAAACGTGAGACTTTAAACGTGAGACTTTAAACGTGAGACTTTAAACGTGAGACTTTAAACGTGAGACTTTAAACGGAGACTTTAAACGTGAGACTTTAAACGTGAGACTTTAAACGTGAGACTTTAAACGTAGACTTTAAACGGAGACTTTAAACGCTGAGACTTTAAACGGAGACTTTAAAGTGAGACTTTAAAGCGGAGACTTTAAACGCGAGACTTTAAACGCGAGACTTTAAACGCGAGACTTTAAACGCGAGACTTTAAACGCGAGACTTTAAACGCGAGACTTTAAACGCGAGACTTTAAACGCGAGACTTTAAACGCGAGACTTTAAACGCGAGACTTTAAACGCGAGACTTTAAACGCTGAGACTTTAAACGGAGACTTTAAACGTGAGACTTTAAACGTGAGACTTTAAACGTGAGACTTTAAACGCGAGACTTTAAACGGAGACTTTAAACGCTGAGACTTTAAACGCGAGCTTTAAACGTGAGCTTTAAACGGTACGTGAGGCTTTAAACGGAGCTAAGGACTTTGGGAAACGAGCGACGACTTTAAACGCTAGACTTTAAACGCGAGACTTTAAACGCGAGACTTTAAACGCGAGACTTTAAACGCGAGACTTTAAACGTGAGACTTTAAACGTGAGACTTTAAACGTGAGACTTTAAACGTGAGACTTTAAACGTGAGACTTTAAACGTGAGACTTTAAACGTGACACTTTAAACGTGAGACTTTAAACGTGAGACTTTAAACGTGAGACTTTAAACGTGAGACTTTAAACGTGAGACTTTAAACGTGAGACTTTAAACGTGAGACTTTAAACGTGAGACTTTAAACGTGAGACTTTAAAGCGAGACTTTAAACGTGAGACTTTAAACGTGAGACTTTAAACGTGAGACTTTAAAGTGAGACTTTAAACGTGAGACTTTAAACGTGAGACTTTAAACGTGAGACTTTAAACGTGAGACTTTAAACGTGAGACTTTAAACGTGAGACTTTAAACGTGAGACTTTAAACGTGAGACTTTAAACGTGAGACTTTAAACGTGAGACTTTAAACGTGAGACTTTAAACGTGAGACTTTAAACGTGAGACTTTAAACGTGAGACTTTAAACGTGAGACTTTAAACGTGAGACTTTAAACGTGAGACTTTTAAAACGTGAGACTTTAAACGTGAGACTTTAAACGTGAGACTTTAAAGGTGAGACTTTAAACGTGAGACTTTAAAGTGAGACTTTAAACGTGAGACTTTAAACGTGAGACTTTAAACGTGAGACTTTAAACGTGAGACTTTAAACGTGAGACTTTAAACGTGAGACTTTAAACGTGAGACTTTAAACGTGAGACTTTAAACGTGAGACTTTAAACGTGAGACTTTAAAGCGTGAGACTTTAAACGTGAGACTTTAAACGTGAGACTTTAAACGTGAGACTTTAAACGTGAGACTTTAAAGTGAGACTTTAAACGTGAGACTTTAAACGTGAGACTTTAAACGTGAGACTTTAAACGTGAGACTTTAAACGTGAGACTTTAAACGTGAGACTTTAAACGTGAGACTTTAAACGTGAGACTTTAAACGTGAGACTTTAAACGTGAGACTTTAAACGTGAGACTTTAAACGTGAGACTTTAAACGTGAGACTTTAAACGTGAGACTTTAAACGTGAGACTTTAAACGTGAGACTTTAAACGTGAGACTTTAAACGTGAGACTTTAAACGCGAGACTTTAAACGTGAGACTTTAAACGTGAGACTTTAAACGTGAGACTTTAAACGCGAGACTTTAAACGCGAGACTTTAAACGCGAGACTTTAAACGCGAGACTTTAAACGCGAGACTTTAAACGCGAGACTTTAAACGCGAGACTTTAAACGCGAGACTTTAAACGCGAGACTTTAAACGCGAGACTTTAAACGCGAGACTTTAAACGCGAGACTTTAAACGTGAGACTTTAAACGTGAGACTTTAAACGTGAGACTTTAAACGTGAGACTTTAAACGCTGAGACTTTAAACGCGAGCTTTAAACGCGAGACTTTAAACGTGAGGACTTTAAACGTGAGACTTTAAACGGAGGCTTTAAACGTGAGACTTTAAACGCGAGACTTTAAACGTGAGACTTTAAACGCGAGGCTTTAAACGCGAGGCTTTAAACGCGAGGCTTTAAACGCGAGGCTTTAAACGCGAGGCTTTAAACGCGAGGCTTTAAACGCGAGGCTTTAAACGCGAGGCTTTAAACGCGAGACTTTAAACGTGAGACTTTAAACGTGAGACTTTAAACGTGAGACTTTAAACGGAGACTTTAAACGCGAGACTTTAAACGCGAGACTTTAAACGCGAGACTTTAAACGCGAGACTTTAAACGCGAGACTTTAAACGTGAGACTTTAAACGTGAGACTTTAAACGTGAGACTTTAAACGTGAGACTTTAAACGTGAGACTTTAAACGTGAGACTTTAAAGGTGAGACTTTAAAGGTGAGACTTTAAACGTGAGACTTTAAACGTGAGACTTTAAACGTGAGGCTTTAAACGTGAGACTTTAAACGTGAGACTTTAAACGTGAGACTTTAAACGTGAGACTTTAAACGTGAGACTTTAAACGTGAGACTTTAAACGTGAGACTTTAAACGTGAGACTTTAAACGTGAGGCTTTAAACGTGAGGCTTTAAACGTGAGGCTTTAAACGTGAGGCTTTAAACGTGAGGCTTTAAACGTGAGGCTTTAAACGTGAGGCTTTAAACGTGAGGCTTTAAACGTGAGGCTTTAAACGTGAGGCTTTAAACGTGAGGCTTTAAAGGTGAGACTTTAAACGTGAGACTTTAAAGGTGAGACTTTAAACGTGAGACTTTAAACGTGAGACTTTAAAGGTGAGACTTTAAAGGTGAGACTTTAAACGTGAGACTTTAAAGGTGAGACTTTAAACGTGAGACTTTAAACGTGAGACTTTAAACGTGAGACTTTAAACGTGAGACTTTAAACGTGAGACTTTAAACGTGAGACTTTAAACGTGAGACTTTAAACGTGAGACTTTAAACGTGAGACTTTAAACGTGAGACTTTAAACGTGAGACTTTAAACGTGAGACTTTAAAGGTGAGACTTTAAAGGTGAGGCTTTAAACGTGAGGCTTTAAACGTGAGGCTTTAAACGTGAGGCTTTAAACGTGAGGCTTTAAACGTGAGGCTTTAAACGTGAGGCTTTAAACGTGAGGCTTTAAACGTGAGGCTTTAAACGTGAGACTTTAAACGTGAGACTTTAAACGTGAGACTTTAAACGTGAGACTTTAAACGTGAGACTTTAAAGGGAGACGCAGACTTTAAACGTGAGACTTTAAACGTGAGACTTTAAACGTGAGACTTTAAACGTGAGACTTTAAACGTGAGACTTTAAACGTGAGACTTTAAACGTGAGACTTTAAACGTGAGACTTTAAACGTGAGACTTTAAACGTGAGACTTTAAACGTGAGACTTTAAACGTGAGACTTTAAAGGTGAGACTTTAAACGTGAGACTTTAAACGTGAGACTTTAAACGTGAGACTTTAAAGCGTGAGACTTTAACACGTGAGACTTTAAACGTGAGACTTTAAACGTGAGACTTTAAACGTGAGACTTTAAACGTGAGACTTTAAACGTGAGACTTTAAACGTGAGACTTTAAACGTGAGACTTTAAACGTGAGACTTTAAACGTGAGACTTTAAACGTGAGACTTTAAACGTGAGACTTTAAACGTGAGACTTTAAACGTGTGACTTTAAAGTGAGACTTTAAACGTGAGACTTTAAACGTGAGACTTTAAACGTGAGACTTTAAACGTGAGACTTTAAACGTGAGACTTTAAACGTGAGACTTTAAACGTGAGACTTTAAAGGTGAGACTTTAAAGGTGAGACTTTAAAGGTGAGACTTTAAAGGTGAGACTTTAAAGGTGAGACTTTAAACGTGAGACTTTAAACGTGAGACTTTAAACGTGAGACTTTAAACGTGAGACTTTAAACGTGAGACTTTAAACGTGAGACTTTAAAGTGAGACTTTAAATGTGAGACTTTAAACGTGAGACTTTAAATGTGAGACTTAAACGTGAGACTTTAAACGTGAGACTTTAAACGTGAGACTTTAAACGTGAGACTTTAAACGTGAGACTTTAAACGTGAGACTTTAAACGTGAGACTTTAAACGTGAGACTTTAAACGTGAGACTTTAAACGTGAGACTTTAAACGTGAGACTTTAAACGTGTGACTTTAAAGTGAGACTTTAAACGTGAGACTTTAAACGTGAGACTTTAAACGTGAGACTTTAAACGTGAGACTTTAAACGTGAGACTTTAAACGTGAGACTTTAAAGGTGAGACTTTAAAGGTGAGACTTTAAAGGTGAGACTTTAAAGGTGAGACTTTAAAGGTGAGACTTTAAAGGTGAGACTTTAAACGTGAGACTTTAAAGGTGAGACTTTAAGCGTGAGACTTTAAGCGTGAGACTTTAAACGTGAGACTTTAAACGTGAGACTTTAAAGGTGAGACTTTAAACGTGAGACTTTAAACGTGAGACTTTAAACGTGAGACTTTAAACGTGAGACTTTAAACGTGAGACTTTAAACGTGAGACTTTAAACGTGAGACTTTAAACGTGAGACTTTAAACGTGAGACTTTAAACGTGAGACTTTAAACGTGAGACTTTAAACGTGAGACTTTAAACGTGAGACTTTAAACGTGAGACTTTAAACGTGAGACTTTAAAGGTGAGACTTTAAAGGTGAGACTTTAAAGGTGAGACTTTAAAGGTGAGACTTTAAACGTGAGACTTTAAACGTGAGACTTTAAACGTGAGACTTTAAACGTGAGACTTTAAACGTGAGACTTTAAACGTGAGACTTTAAACGTGAGACTTTAAACGTGAGACTTTAAACGTGAGACTTTAAACGTGAGACTTTAAACGTGAGACTTTAAACGTGAGACTTTAAACGTGAGACTTTAAACGTGAGACTTTAAACGTGAGACTTTAAACGTGAGACTTTAAACGTGAGACTTTAAAGGTGAGACTTTAAATGTGAGACTTTAAATGTGAGACTTTAAACGTGAGACTTTAAACGTGAGGCTTTAAACGTGAGACTTTAAACGTGAGACTTTAAACGTGAGACTTTAATTGAGACTTGTGAGACTTTAAATGTGAGACTTTAAATGTGAGACTTTAAACGTGAGACTTTAAACGTGAGACTTTAAACGTGAGACTTTAAACGTGAGACTTTAAACGTGAGACTTTAAACGTGAGACTTTAAATGTGAGACTTTAAACGTGAGACTTTAATTGTGAGACTTTAAATGTGAGACTTTAAACGTGAGACTTTAAATGTGAGACTTTAAATGTGAGACTTTAAATGTGAGACTTTAAATGTGAGACTTTAAACGTGAGACTTACTTCTTCTGCTCCTTCTGCAGTCCCTTCTCTTGCTCTAGCTCTTTGATGCGATGAGCCAACTTGATGACGTTGTGTGACTCAAACACAAGACAAGGTGTGAGATCAGCCGCGATCGAAGCGTTGTTGATGTGAAGAATCTGGTGCAGCTTCAATATCACAATGACATCAAGCTCGTTCAACTTGCGTTGTTTCTCCAACTGAAGTCAAAGTTTGCAACATTTGCAGGAAATACCACTTTTTTCCATTCAAGTAAGTTATTATATAGCTCAGTATTGTTCAAGGTGCTTTACATTTTACTTCCTGGCAGACAATAGCTCAATTGAACACCATCTCAACTTCTCTGGGAAGCATCCAGCCTTGGTGCAATTAATACATAAATATCGTATATAAATATCCACCAGTCTTTATAACCAGGTACTCATTCATATAGGTGAGTGAACTGGAGCAATGAAGAGTGAAAAACTTGTCCAAGGTTTGACACGGCAGCACAGGATTCTAAGCTTGGTTCTCTTAGTCGAGAATCTGAAGCTCTAACTACAGTGCCACTCTACTGCTGTCTTTAGTTCCACTGTTCTGATGAAATGTTCTTATTGTTTGTCGACTTTTTCAAAGAAATCTATCTGTTGTAATCTGCGTACAAGGCTGATCTAAGAACATCTGTTAATGTTTTGGTCTCTGGTGATTTTTTATTTTCTCACACGTATTTATTAAAAAGAAGAACAACACATAAACAATGATCCACGTAAACAGCAACTGATAAAAGTAAACAATTGAAGAAGACTAATGGAAGATCTTCCTCATTTTTCACATGCAGCGGTTAAAACTGAACAGTTTGTAACATTCGAGATCAATCCAAACATCGTCACGGCTGTTACATTTTACTGCAAAAGACCACAAAGTCATAACCAACAGAATAACAGAGTCCACTCTACTACTTGTATAGATTGATGGCACAATCAAAACATTCTATAAATTATCTGAGCAAATACAATGTCTCGTTTATCAAGCAAGTCATGGTTGTACCAGATAATCCAAGAATTCGACCTCACCTGGAAGGCCTCCAGTTCGTCTTCAGCTGACTTCAGTGACATCACGATGACCTTGGCCTTCTTCTGGAGAACATCCAGCTCCTTATTAAGGACGTCCTTCTGTCTCTTCTCCTCGCTTAACAGTTCCTCAATATCCAGGCGTTTCTCCCTCATCTTACATGTTTCATCATACATATGGGGGTCACAGCCAGGTGGACATACGTCAAGGTCAAGGCCACCCGATTCCGAATCAGACTCCTCCTCACTTTCCGACCAATCAGAGTCGTCATCGCTGTCCTCGTCACTTTCATCGTCTGAATCTACGTGTGACATACCACAGTAATATCATGCATGTGTTTTAATAGGGAAACAATTTCTGATATAAAATGTCATAAATACAGAAAATTGTATTTTAATATGTAACAAATTTGCATGTCTTGGTGGTGTCAACATGTTTTCCAAAATATTATAGCGGAACTTTTTAACATTAACAAAAGAAATGTCATTCATGATTTGGGTCAAAACAGTAAGCATTGGTTTACAGTAAAATCATTTCACTGTAAACAAAACTTCACATATGCCCGATTAACTTCAAGCGATCAAAACCAAGAAAAAAGTCTTATTTGAAAATTCACTTTGATTGTCTTAATTGTAAGGTCACCTTCATTGTCATCTGACTTTTTCTTGCTTCGTTTGATGCGTTTCTTGAAGACCTTCATCAAGTACTCTGCGAACTTGTTGTTGTCGCCAAGAGATGTCACAAAGTTGGCATGCAGTGTCTTCTCTTTCTCTAACAGTTTGTCGATGTCCTTCTTCTTGAATTCCAGCTTTGTCTGCACGTCCTCGATCTGAGACAAGGTCAAGTTAATGTATGAATTTAATGGCACTGTGATGTTAATAAGTTATGGAGAGCTGTAACCTTTAAGGTACAAATACTGATTGTTTTTATCATAAATATATTTATGATAAAATATACTGCCACATAAATATATGTTATAATATAAGTACCAGTACATATCCCTACAGTAGACTACTGTATCGACTTAGTATAATTGAGATGTTACTATGTTCTGTAATGTTACAGGTCTAAGATACAAAGTCTAATAGTTTTTTATTGTATATACCGGGTAGGTTATAATATAAGTACATAATTTCCATACAATACACTATAGTCATTGACATTATAAAAGCATGTTTTGCTCAAGCATAATAGCATGTATTTCTTTTGTTTTAGTTATTTTATTAATTTACTTAATGTTTAGCCAATGATAACAATCATTTATATATTTATTTTAGTCAATTATTTAGTTATTGTTTTTGCCCATGACAACTGCAGAAAAACAATAAATAATAAAGTTTATTTATGTTGGCTGTAGAATACAATACGAGCATTACAACTGTTAAAACAACTCGTTAAAGTATATTAGTAAAACAATATATGAAATTATAACTATACATGAAATTATATCTAATTAGAATGTCTGGTAAAATTATAAAACAATAAAATAAACTAGGATAATAAAATTGTAACTGGACTATAATTTGAACACATAAAAAATCATGGATGATTTAAAGTGTCAGAAAATGATAAAACATTTAGAAAACTAGATTATTAAATGGTGAATTATCAATTTTCAGCAGTGT
Source organism: Ridgeia piscesae (assembly GCA_025642075.2). Taxonomy (NCBI): domain Eukaryota; kingdom Metazoa; phylum Annelida; class Polychaeta; order Sabellida; family Siboglinidae; genus Ridgeia; species Ridgeia piscesae. The sequence continues at coordinate 21,925 of JAODUO010001531.1, forward strand.
TTATTTGTGGACTACAGATACTAACCTTCTCCATCATCTGCAGATTCTCATTCCTCTTTTCGTCCACTTTCTCCTCCATCTCGTTCTCAAACTTCTCAAACTCCTTCAGCAGTTGCAGCTCCTCAAACAGTGTCACCTCCCTGATGACACAACATGACACACCGCATCACTTTGTCAACTTTGTCATACATTAGTGTCACATGGGTAAGTTAATAAGAACATTAGTAAGTACATTTTCACTTGCATTATATTAATACCTGTTTGTCCTGTATGTACTGTTTCTAGTGTCCTGAATAAGTGGTTATTCAGTTATTTATTCAACAACAATAAATGACCAAATAATATTTTAGAGGTTGTTGTAGATATTTAAAAAGTCAAAATTTTGTTTTTTACTAGGATCAATGTCACGCACTCCCTCCTCATCCAACAAAAATGGAAAGGTCAATAAACTGTGATGATACATTGATCTGTGTCTGTCTTCAAGTGATGAAGTTGTTAACATTATTACAGGGTCCCAGTTGTTTCTACTGAGAAGAATGTTCAGGACATATTACATGTCAGTGAACTGCAATTGCTTTGTTATATTACAAATAACCACATGTTTACAGGCACCCTTGAAAATTAATATAAAGAGCAGCATTTGTCCACTGTTTCAGTTCACTGTAGATACTAAACTAATGTTTTTCACATATATTTTACATATATTTTATTCAAAATGCACCATTCATCCACCCACCTAATCAATACAACCTTTTTGGATTATTGATTTCTTTATATTTACAAAGACCCCTTACAACATACACTACATTTAGTTCCAGTTTATCCATCATGTTGAGTGGTATCTGGAACAGCAGCAGACCTACTCCGAGATCAAACGCTAGTCAGCACCATATATGTACCATGTCAGCATCATATATGTACCATGTCAGCACCATATATGTACCATGTCAGCACCATATATGTACCATGTCAGCACCATATATGTACCATGTCAGCATCATATATGTACCATGTCAGCATCATATATGTGCCATGTCAGCACCATATATGTGCCATGTCAGCACCATATATGTACCACGTCAGCACCATATATGTACCACGTCAGCATCATATATGTACCACGTCAGCATCATATATGCACCATGTCAGCACCATATATGTACCATGTCAGCATCATATATGTACCATGTCAGCATCATATATGTACCATGTCAGCACCATATATGTACCATGTCAGCATCATATATGTACCAGGTCAGCATCATATATGTACCATGTCAGCACCATATATGTATCATGTCATCACTAATATATGCATCAATATTCAAATACACATGTATTTTTATCATTCACCCGGAGACATTGCATTACATACTTGAGGTCTGCGTTCTTCATATCGACATCCATCTTGAACTTGTCGTGACGCAGACAACGCAATTCAGCATCGAAGTTGCTAATCATGTCATTTATGCTGTGCAGGATTCGGTCTCTCTCGTAGATGAGCCTAAAAAATCATTTCAAAAATTCCAAGTGCCTGTTTCAAACATTTTATTTCTGCTAAGTTTGTAGGTGCACAACTTTTGCACACCCGATACAGCAAATAGTTGTGGGTCACTGCAATTAAACGACGGTATCGTGTCCAATGTTGTTAATACAAGAAGATCTGATGTACATTTATGTAACTTAGATAATCATACAAGACACAAACTAATACAAGAAAATCTGATGTAGATTTATGTAACTTAGATAATCACACAAGACACAAACTAACACAAGAAAATCTGATGTAGATTTATGTAACTTAGATAATCACACAAGACACAAATTAACACAAGAAAATCTGATGTAGATTTATGTAACTTAGATAATCACACAAGACACAAATTAACACAAGAAAATCTGATGTAGATTTATGTAACTTAGATATTCACACAAGACACAAATTAACACAAGAAGATCTGATGTAGATTTATGTAACTTAGATAATCACACAAGACACAAATTAACACAAGAAGATCTGATGTAGATTTATGTAACTTAGATAATCACACAAGACACAAATTAACACAAGAAGATCTGATGTAGATTTATGTAACTTAGATAATCACACAAGACACAAATTAACACAAGAAGATCTGATGTAGATTTATGTAACTTAGATAATCACACAAGACACAAACTAACACAAGAAAATCTGATGTAGATTTATGTAACTTAGATAATCACACAAGACACAAACTTTAAAACAAGAAGATCTGATGTAGATTTATGTAACTTAGATAATCACACAAGACACAAATTAACACAAGAAGATCTGATGTAGATTTATGTAACTTAGATAATCACACAAGACACAAATTAACACAAGAAAATCTGATGTAGATTTATGTAACTTAGATAATCACACAAGACACAAATTAACACAAGAAGATCTGATGTAGATTTATGTAACTTAGATAATCACACAAGACACAAATTAACACAAGAAGATCTGATGTAGATTTATGTAACTTAGATAATCACACAAGACACAAATTAACACAAGAAGATCTGATGTAGATTTATGTAACTTAGATAATCACACAAGACACAAATTAACACAAGAAGATCTGATGTAGATTTATGTAACTTAGATAATCACACAAGACACAAACTAACACAAGAAGATCTGATGTAGATTTATGTAACTTAGATAATCACACAAGACACAAATTAACACAAGAAAATCTGATGTAGATTTATGTAACTTAGATAATCACACAAGACACAAATTAACACAAGAAGATCTGATGTAGATTTATGTAACTTAGATAATCACACAAGACACAAACTAACACAAGAAGATCTGATGTAGATTTATGTAACTTAGATAATCACACAAGACACAAACTGTGTCAAGATGTGACTTGTACAAAAGATTATGGTGACCTCAAAGTGAGGTTGAGTTAACACGAGTCACTCACTTAATGCGTTCCATCTGCTGTAGTTTGTTCTCTAGCTGTGATTGCACAACTTCTTCACTTGTAGTAATTTCTTCCAAAACCGTCTGTCCGGACTCCGTGCCTTTGATGGAGCTGGTCATTATGGATGACTGGATCAACACAGACCAGAATCAACGTCACAAATGTCACATCATACAAGGAGTGTGTCCGTTGAACTCCGTACCATGGTGTTTATTCATTATTTTATATTATATGCTTAAGATTATAATAATTATGTTGATGGTACACTGCCTGCCAAATTGTGATTAGGTTTATAACAATGTCCGCAGTTTTAAAGTTTCCACCATGCAACAATTTCTGCCAAAATCAGTAATATTTATTTGAACCAGGAACTGTGAATTTTTAATATTAAATTATGACTCTGACACAGTGAAATGGATATAATGTCAAACGGCTTATTTTGCACACAAATCTAAGATTAATTTCCTTGACAACCCAAACATACATTTATATAGATAAAAAACAACAATGCAAATTAGAATATTCTAGCTTCCCAAAACACTGCCTTTTTAAAGTTTGCTTCAATTTCAACAATAAACCCCAAACTACTGATGATATTTCAACAATTGATGCATCGCTGTAAAGCTCATTATCTGTTTTTTATCAAAAAAAGAGACTTACTTTTTATTTTGTTACTTCATATCTACTTTTCTATGCCAGGTGACAATTCTGAAGAAGACACAATCACTGAGGGGCCAAGTGATTGGGATTGCCTTAAGGTGTGGTAAATGAACCTCATTTCCAGGTATGCATTTAATATAGTTCTGATTGATTTGAGATTGAATTGACAGGAAGGTTGTAATTCTGAAGATACCTTTGCGTCCAAAGTTCGACTGTGGCCAGTTGCGACGGAAAAGCCACCTGTAAAGCCTGATGTAACCTTCGATGCTGTCTTGTGCTTCTTAAACTTCTGCAGTATGTTGATGTCATACTCATATTTCCTGCAAGAAAATGGATGTCAGCTATTGGAATGATAAAATATACTGTCACAAAATATCACATATTTATGTACAGTGTATGCATGTACACGAGCATACAGTCGCACACTAGAGTGTACATTAAACCACACACATGCATGTGCAGATGTGATTAGATTATCATTCAGAGGAATCAGGTTTCGAATCCTGGCTTTTGTCTGGTGTCCTTGCTAGGCATGCAAAAGGGGAACAGGGGAAACTGTTGTGATCTCACTGGGCTGAGATCTCATTCTGTAAACCCTTATGCCAGAGAAAATAAAACTGATGAGAATTGACATTTACTTGAAGAACAGTGTCACCTTGGGCAGGAATTAAGCAGATGAAACAACATTTACAGTTCATTTGGGAATCAAAGATAATTATAATGATACACTTAAGGGTTTACACCCTCACTTGTTGAGTAAAACTCTTTTCAAGAGTGTTCGCAACTAACATTAAAACGCTACGACTAAAATAATGATTACCATACTGCTACTAATAATAAACAATTGTTGTTCAGATTGTAATAATCAAAACCATCCCATACAAGTGGAAAGAAACTATAGATTATATATCAACAATTAAATGAAATAAGAAACTATGAATTTCAAAATAAAACAGTTAACTGTTAAAGACTAAATAATAAAATGTACTAGAACAGTAGACACTAAAAATTGTAATAATAAATATTACAATATAAACGAATCAGGGGTTACCAAATCATGACACGGTAAATGTGTTTGTCGGACATCTATACGTACTTCTCTGGCATTTCTTCCGGTGTTATCTCAGAGATCTGTGGCACTGGGAGGACGAGGTCAGAGGGCAGCTGCTTCTGTACCTCAAACAGTTTGCTGGTGAGAGTCTTCACCTCACAGATCACATTCAGTTTCTTCTCCCTCAGTTGGAGCAGTCGCTGGTTGAAGTAGTACTTCTGGTGATGGATCTGAAACACACATCACCAACAGTTGGTGTTATTCTGCTCAACAGTGCCATGGCCAGTTCCGTTGCCAACTCAAAAAGGTCAAATCCACATTGCAAAAATCAAAGACCACCATACATATAAATGCTTGCAGTTTTTATGTCACCTTTATATTTAATGTACTTTGTATTTATATTTCATGTATATTTGTACAATGTTTACATTTTATATTGAACAAAAATAAATAAGTCAATTACCAATTCTAAGCCCTAAGGAAAACAATTAGTTCCAGTTTTGTTTAAACCATTACACAGTAAAACCTGTCTGAGATTAACCTTATCTTCTGCACTGCCCACATGTCTAGTTAGTCTTCTAATGAGCAAATTTATTGTTCATCTTTAAAGGAGAACATTTACTGTTCAGCATTTCAATTAGTACATGTAATTTCATTGTTAAATCATGTACTTTAGAAGACATATTACAACATGGCTGACCATGGCATAGATGTAAATTACAGCATATATGATATATTTTATCTGGACACTACTGTCAACAATAACAGATACCAGTTAAATTCAAACAAAAGAGAGAAACACTGAAACAAAACCAATAATAGACGTACATATTCCTTGAGGTCAAGCAGACGGCTGCGTGCTTTGTTCGTATTCATACGCAGGTGATCAGGCACAACATAGTCACTTGCACTCTTCAGCTTGTAGTCACCCATGTTGTCCTTGGCGTAGGCGATAGCTGCGACATCCGCGGGGTCCTCATAGTTGTCAGGAGGCTTGTTTGAGTTCAGCTGGTCCCACTGTCAGTAAACAAGTTCACATCCAGCTTAGCAAGGATTCAAGATTCAAAACTCAAAAGATTTTATTGTCCGTTTTAAACATAAAATTAAAAGCGGAAATTTTTCTTCAGTTACACATTAAAAGCCAGTAATAAAATTGGTGATCCATATACAGTCGATTAGACACATTAAAATGATAATCATACTAATCAGCACTAAAATTGGTAAAATAAATAAATTAAATATATAAATAAGTACAATAAATAATAAATAATTAAATAAGCAGGTTATATTTATTAAAAGGTTTTCATGGTAAGACACACTGTAACAACTACAATGTAACTGACATAACATAACATAACATAACATAACATAACATAACATAACATAACATAACATAACATAACATAACATAACATAACATCATATAACATAACATAACATTGGTAAATAAATAAGTTAAATATATAATAAGTTATTAATAAAATATTAAATAACATTATTTTATTAATTATTAGATGCATATGTATGACTATTTATAACATAACATAACATAACATAACATAACATAACATAACATAACATAACATAACATAACATAACATAATATTGGTAAAATAATAGCTTAAACAAATCAGTACAGTAAGTTCATGTAATAGGAAATGACTCATAACATCACACAATTCTTCTTATGAAAAGAGCAATGTTGACTATTTTAATTACAATATATAACTGGACACATAAGATGCTGGAATTTGCAGCCCTGTGAAAATATAAAATATTATAAAATAATTCAGACATGTTATCTACATATTTACAAAAATCAATAAATCCTAATGTGTCTCATTTCACTACATGTTATTAATAGGACTTTGTAACATTATCAGTAACGTACTGTACTTTTAAAGTAATTATTGGTGTCTAATTCCATTCTTACAAATTCCCATTTTGTCACCATATCCACTTGCAAACTGTCTACATGGTGAGTCAGTGACCAAGAACTGACAGCCCACCCAAGAAGAAATATGACAGACCACCCAAAATGAACTGTGACAGATCACCTAAATAGAACTGTGGCAAAACACCAATTGTTGCGACCACCTAAGAGACTGGTAAGAGACCACCTCACATTGACAGAACACCCACTGTTGAGACCACCCAAGATACCTAAAAGAGACCACCCACAGTGATAGAACATCCATGGCTGGGACCACCTACGGAGCCCTAAGACCTTACCTCTGCCCTGCGTAGAGCCCGTCTATGTTTCTTCTCCTCAACCTTGGCCAGGGCCTTGTTGATGCGCTCTCCCATGCTTCCTTTCAGGGTGGTCGTGATATTTCCTTGCACTCTCTTTGTCAAGCTCTCAGACGAACTCAACAGTTTCTTTGCTACAACATCACATACACAAGATCTGACTAAGATAGTGAGCTCATAAGTTGTTGATTATAGGACGTGTTTTAAAATGTAAACATTTGCCTTGGTGTCACTGAAGACACTATTTCTGTGACGAACCAGCAAAACTGTTCCAATGGTGTGTACTGGTGTTAACATATTTCAATCTACAAGGTCATTGTTACGGAGTGAGACTGATTGTAGTGTGTGTGTGTGTGTGTGTGTGTGTGTATGTGCGTGCGTGCGTGCGTGCGTGCGTGCGTGCGTGCTTGCTGCGTGTGTGTGTGCATGCGTGTGTGTGCGTGGGTGTGTGTTTGTGTTTGTGTGTGTGTGTGTGTGTGTGGATGTGTATGCATGCGTGCATGCTTGCATGTGAATAATCTTGTTATGAACATAACGTAACCTATCATGAGTTCACAGAATGTTCTTCATTCAAGCTGTCATATTTTCCGATTTGAACAACCATCCAATTTCCAACAAAAGCCTAAGCAACTTCAGTGGTGAGAGAGTTGATTTGTCCTCTCTCTCTCTCTCTCGCTCTTTCTCTCTCTCCCTCTCTCCCTCTCTCCCTCTCTCCCTCTCTCCCTCTCTCCCTCTCTCCCTCTCTGCCTCTCTCCTCTCCCTCTCTCACTCTCACTCTCCTCTCCCTCTCTCTCTTGCTATAATTGTATGTTTCTCTCTAACCCTCCTCTCTCTCCCTCACTCTCTCTCTCTCCCTCTCTCTCCCTCACTCTCCCTCATTCTGCCTCTCCCTCACTCTGTCTCTCTCTGCACTGGTTCATTGTTGGTAAGCCTCTTTCTTGCTGAGTAATAATGTATACCCACCAAACTTTAACAGCAGCGGCTGCTTGTGACGTTTATGTGGTCACGAGTAGAGAACAAACTCTGTGTGTCACTTAGCATTAATGTCGAGTCATTTTCAATACGATGCCTATGTGAGTAAACCTACAGCCTTACTGACACTGACACTGACACTGACACTGACACTGACACTACCTGACACTGACACTGACACTGACACTGACACTGACACTTACACATAGATGGCTGTTTGACAGACTGACGTGTCGCGTCGTCACGGCTGAAGTTGGTCGTACGTCGTGCGTTCACCTCGGATTTTGCCCTGAAGAAATCGTCGCCAAGCGACGAGGTTCGGTATGTGGTCACCAGGTGGGGGGTGAGGAACGCCTTCAGGATGATTCGCTCACACTCAACTGGATCCTTGTACCTGGTAGTTCAAGAGATCAGCTAGATGAGATTATGTTTACTTTGCACTGTATGACAGACCTACTCCCCTCTTAAAGTCCGACAACTCATAAAAATGGTTGTCAAACATGTGGAATATCCCGTCATATATTTGGAAATTCTGAACCCAAATAATTGTCTCTATGACAAAAAAACCTGTTTCTCAGGTGATAGTTGAATGTGGGACTGTTTGATCTAGGCGATGCCGCAATAGTAATACAACTCACACCAACAACTGTTTTCAACATTGTTGGCAATGTCGAAACTTGATACACTGTAGAAGTGAAATATGTCATTTTTATTGCAAATTTTTGACCTTCAAATCGTATGCTACATATTCTGCAGATAAGTGTACCTGGCCCGTATCTTGTGTAGGGAGAGCCGACTCTTTTCCTGCTCCCAAGCCATCTGCTTCCTCACTTGTCCCACCTTGTCAAAGATCTGCTGGTTCAATTCGTGACGAATCTCAGCAGCCATCTCAAACTCCTTTATAAACACAACAACACAAATACAACAGCCATCTCAAACTCCTTTATAAACACAACAACACAAATACAACAGCCATCTCAAACTCCTTTATAAACACAACAACACAAATACAACCATGGGTATATTCATATAATCTCAGCTGCCATCTCAAACTCCTTTATAAACACAACAACACAAATACAACCGGGGTATAATCACATAATCTCAGCAGCCATCTCAAACTCCTTTATAAACACAACAACACAAATACAACCAGGGGTATAATCACATAATCTCAGCAGCCATCTCAAACTCCTTTATAAACACAACAACACAAATACAACCGGGGTATAATCACATAATCTCAGCAGCCATCTCAAACTCCTTTATAAACACAACAACACAAATACAACCGGGGTTTAATCACATAATCTCAGCAGCCATCTCAAACTCCTTTATAAACACAACAACACAAATACAACCGGGGTATAATCACATAATCTCAGCAGCCATCTCAAACTCCTTTATAAACACAACAACACAAATACAACCGGGTATAATCACATAATCTCAGCAGCCATCTCAAACTCCTTTATAAACACAACAACACAAATACAACCGGGGTATAATCACATAATCTCAGCAGCCATCTCAAACTCCTTTATAAACACAACAACACAAATACAACCGAGGTATAATCACATAATCTCAGCAGCCATCTCAAACTCCTTTATAAACACAACACAAATACAACCGGGGTATAATCACATAATCTCAGCAGCCATCTCAAACTCCTTTATAAACACAACAACACAAATACAACCGGGGTATAATCACATAATCTCAGCAGCCATCTCAAACTCCTTTATAAACACAACAACACAAATACAACCGAGGTATAATCACATAATCTCAGCAGCCATCTCAAACTCCTTTATAAACACAACACAAATACAACCGGGGTATAATCACATAATCTCAGCAGCCATCTCAAACTCCTTTATAAACACAACAACACAAATACAACTGGGGTATAATCACATAATCTCAGCAGCCATCTCAAACTCCTTTATAAACACAACAACACAAATACAACCGAGGTATAATCACATAATCTCAGCAGCCATCTCAAACTCCTTTATAAACACAACAACACAAATACAACCGGGGTATAATCACATAATCTCAGCAGCCATCTCAAACTCCTTTATAAACACAACAACACAAATACAAGATTTCTACAGGGGTATAATCATATAATGGGTCTGCAGTGTCTGATAATTGTCCAAATATTGATGAAAATAATAACAATAATCAAGATATAATAATGCTTAGATTGCAAGTAAATAAATTACTGGTGTTATTAAGAGAACATGACAGTCAGCCATGACAAGTTTCATTGGATAACATATGGTCAGTTATATTCTGGTATTGAAAGTGACCCTTAATTAATAAAGGCACCGAGTGATTACTAGTCCTTTGAAGGATCACAAAAATGTACACAACATTTTGAACAATCAACCAAAAACTTACTAATATATTGTATGAACACTAAATCCAGTAAGACCCCTTAACTAGCATGAAGTTTTACAAAATAAAGGTAAGTTCTTATATAGCGCAGTGTCCACTCCTCAGAATTGCTCAAAGCGCTGTATATTTTACTCCCTGGCAGACCTGTACAATCTTGGCTTCTCTGGTAAGCATCCTATAATTTCTGGGTAATGTGTGAAGAATATTTGTACACAAATATCCACCATTGTCTATAGTCAAGTACCTACTCATTCATAAAGCTGAGTGAACTGGGGCAATGTAGAATAAAAAACTTTGCCCGAGGTTTTAACACCGCAGCATAGGATTCGAACCCATGTTCTCTTAGTCGCTTAGTTCAAGCCACTGTACAACTATGCTACTACGTAACATTAATTCCTGAAAGTTTGGCTTATAAGATGCAAACTGGCTAGAAGAAAAAATTTAAGATACCCACACACGTCCTATAAATGTACACTAGTTCAAATAAGAAGTATCAGTATTACTCAGTCACACAGCTGGCGAAAATGCAGCATTCATAGAAATACCTATCCTATGACATGAAGGTTTTTCTCACAGAAAGGTGCTTCATTGTCCTGCACAATGGAATAGTGTGTTTGGACATCAGGGACTTACCTTTGAACTGAGTTGGAGATGTTGTGGAATTTCGTGATTCTTCTCAAGTAACTTCTTGAATTCACTGCGCATTTCATTGATGGTTTGACGAACTGAAGCTTTCTTCTTCTCAGCCAGGGCAATCATCTTGTCATGTTCGCTCTTCTGCTTTGCATCTTCAATACTGGAGGAAGGAAATTACGTGTTGGGTGGATTTCTCACAGAATGTTTTGTTGCTATCGAATAGAACAGGGCAATGATTTAGAAAGCCACAATGACAGATCATACATTTTGTGATAAATGAAATATAAACTGCATTTATGACAGTAAAATTGTGTGACACATTGTGTAAATATATTAAAATAGAAAATATTTAGTTTCAGTGCTCATGGGTAGTTACCTTGTGCAATATTGATATATTATATGTGTATATATATATATATATATATATATATATATATATATATATATATATAATTTTTAAGTAGTTAGGTATGAAGTGCTATACATTGATATGTTTAATGGATCCAAATTACCCAAATGCAAAGGGTAGTTTATTATGGATAATATAAACCTGACATAAGAGTTTTTTAATAAGTAATTAATTATCATATTTTATTAACTTTTTAGAATGCACATTTGTAAGTTCAGGTGGCTCTATAAATGTGAATTAAAGGTGTCTGTGTAGTACATACTTCTAGGTGACAATCTAGCTGAGAATGTCTTCTTACCTGTATGCTTCTTCGTCCTCGATGTCAGTGATAGTTTTACCCTTCAGCTCATCCTAAAATTAAAAAAACATATTGTTAATTATTGTCATTGTTTATTATTTGAAATGCAAACTTTATGCACAGGAACAAGAAGTACTCTGACAGAACTGCCAACTGTGTTGTTGAGACCACCAAAGAATCAGGGCAACAGACGACCCATTGTGATAGAAGACTCATTGTTTACACCACCCAAGTAGTACTATGTCAGACCACCCATTGTGATAAAAACCTTCATTATTGAGGCCACCCAAGGAGTACCACATCAGACCACCCACTAACAGGGAACACCCAAGGAGTACCACATCAGACCACCCACTAACAGGGAACACCCAAGGAGTACCACATCAGACCACCCACTAACAGGGAACACCCAAGGAGTACCTCACCAGACCACCCACTAACAGGGAACACCCAAGGAGTACCTCATCAGACCACCCACTAACAGGGAACACCCAAGGAGTACCTCATCAGACCACCCACTAACAGGGAACACCCAAGGAGTACCACATCAGACCACCCACTAACAGGAAACACCCAAGGAGTACCTCATCAGACCACCCACTAACAGAGAACACCCAAGGAGTACCTCATCAGACCACCCACTAACAGAGAACACCCAAGGAGTACCTCATCAGACCACCCACTAACAGGGAACACCCAAGGAGTACCTCATCAGACCACCCACTAACAGGGAACACCCAAGGAGTACCTCATCAGACCACCCACTAACAGGGAACACCCAAGGAGTACCACATCAGACCACCCACTAACAGGGAACACCCAAGGAGTACCACACAGACCACCACTAACAGGGAACACCCAAGGAGTACCCATCAGACCACCCACTAACAGGGAACACCCAAGGAGTACCTCATCAGACCAACCACTAACAGGGAACACCCAAGGAGTACCATCAGACCACCACTAACAGTAACACCCAAGGAGTACCTCATGAGACCACCCACTAGCAGGGAACACCCAAGGAGTACCTCATGAGACCACCCACTAACAGGGAACACCCAAGGAGTACCTCATGAGACCACCCACTAGCAGGGAACACCCAAGGAGTACCACATCAGACCACCCACTAACAGGGAACACCCAAGGAGTACCACATCAGACCACCCACTAACAGGAACACCCAAGGAGTACCCATCAGACCACCCACTAACAGGGAACACCCAAGGAGTACCACATCAGACCACCCACTAACAGGGAACACTCAAGAAGTACCACATCAGACCACCCACTAACAGGGAACACCCAAGGAGTACCACATCAGACCACCCACTAACAGGGAACACCCAATGAGTACCTCATCAGACCACCCACTAACAGGGAACCCCCAAGGAGTACCTCATCAAACCACCCACTAACAGGGAACAGCCAAGGAGTACCACATCAGACCACCCACTAACAGAGAACACCCAAGGAGTACCACATCAGACCACACACTAACAGGGAACACCCAAGGAGTACCTCATCAAACCACCCACTAACAGGGAACACCCAAGGAGTACCACATCAGACCACCCACTAACAGGGAACACCCAAGGAGTACCACATCAGACCACACACTAACAGGGAACACCCAAGGAGTACCTCATCAGTCCACCCACTAACACAGAACACCAAAGGAGTACCACATCAGACCACCCACTAACACAGAACACCCAATGAGTACCACATCAGACCACCCACTAACAGGGAACACCCAAGGAGTACCTCATCAGACCACCCACTAACAGGGAACACCCAAGGAGTACCTCATCAGACCACCCACTAACAGGGAACACCCAAGGAGTACCACATCAGACCACCCACTAACAGGGAACACCCAAGGAGTACCACATCAGACCACACACTAACAGAGAACACCCAAGGAGTACCACATGAGACCACCCACTAACACAGAACACCCAAGGAGTACCACATCAGACCACCCACTAACACAGAACACCCAATGAGTACCACATCAGACCACCCACTAACAGGGAACACCCAAGGAGTACCTCATCAGACCACCCACTAATAGGGAACACCCAAGGAGTACCACATCAGACCACCCACTAACAGGGAACACCCAAGGAGTACCTCATCAGACCACCCACTAACAGGAACACCCAAGAGTACCCATCAGACCACCCACTAACAGGGAACACCCAAGGAGTACCACATCAGACCACCCACTAACAGGGAACACCCAAGGAGTACCACATCAGACCACCCACTAACAGGGAACACCCAAGGAGTACCACATCAGACCACCCACTAACAGGGAACACCCAAGGAGTACCACATCAGACAACCCACTAACAGGGAACACCCAAGGAGTACCACATCAGACAACCCACTAACAGCGAACACCCAAGGAGTACCACATCAGACCACCCACTAACAGGGAACACCCAAGGAGTACCACATCAGACCACCCACTAACAGGGAACACCCAAGGAGTACCACATCAGACCACCCACTAACAGGTAACACCCAAGGAGTACCACATCAGACCACCCATAACAGGAACACCCAAGGAGTACTCTGCATCAGACCACCCACTACAGTGGAACACCCAAGGAGTACCCATCAGACCACCCACTAACAGGAACACCCAGGAGTACCACATCAGACAACCCACTAACAGCGACACCCAAGAGTACCCCATCAGACAACCACTAACAGCGACACCCATGGATACACATCAGACACCCACTAACAGGAACACCCAAGGAGTACCACATCAGACCACCCACTAACAGGGAACACCCAAGGAGTACCACATCAGACCACCCACTAACAGGGAACACCCAAGGAGTACCACATCAGACCACCCACTAACAGGGAACACCCAAGGAGTACCACATCAGACCACCCACTAACAGAGAACACCCAAGGAGTACCCTCATCAGAAAACCAAAACCCACTAACAGGGAACACCCAAGGAGTACCACATCAGACCACCCACTAACAGGGAACACCCAAGGAGTACCTCATCAGACCACCCACTAACAGGGAACACCCAAGGAGTACCACATCAGACCACCCACTAACAGGGAACACCCAAGGAGTACCACATCAGACCACCCACTAACAGGGAACACCCAAGGAGTACCACATCAGACCACCCACTAACAGGGAACACCCAAGGAGTACCACATCAGACCACCCACTAACAGAGAACACCCAAGGAGTACCACATCAGACCACCCACTAACAGGAACACCCAAGGAGTACCTCATCAGACCACCCACTAACAGGAACACCCAAGGAGTACCTCATCAGACCACCCACTAACAGGGAACACCCCGGAACCTCATCAGACCCATACAGGAACACCCAAAGGTACCACATCAGACCACCCACTAACAGGAACACCCAAGGAGTACCACATCAGACCACCCACTAACAGGGAACACCCAAGGAGTACCACATCAGACCACCCACTAATAGGGAACACCCAAGGAGTACCTCATCAGACCACCCACTAACAGGGAACACCCAAGGAGTACCACATCAGACCACCCACTAACAGAGAACACCCAAGGAGTACCACATCAGACCACCCACTAACAGAGAACACCCAAGGAGTACCTCATCAGACCACCCACTAACAGGGAACACCCAAGGAGTACCACATCAGACCACCCACTAACAGGGAACACCCAAGGAGTACCACATCAGACCACCCACTAACAGGGAACACCCAAGGAGTACCACATCAGACCACCCACTAACAGGGAACACCCAAGGAGTACCACAGCAGACCACCCACTAACAGGGAACACCCAAGGAGTACCTCATCAGACCACCCACTAACAGAGAACACCCAAGGAATACCACATCAGACCACCCACTAACAGAGAACACCCAAGGAGTACCTCATCAGACCACCCACTAACAGGGAACACCCAAGGAATACCACATCAGACCACCCACTAACAGAGAACACCCAAGGAGTACCACATCAGACCACCCACTAACAGGAACACCCAAGGAGTACCACATCAGACCACCCACTAACAGAGGGAACACCCAAGGAGTACCACATCAGACCACCCACTAACAGGGAACACCCAAGGAGTACCACATCAGACCACCCACTAACAGGGAACACCCAAGGAATACCACATCAGACCACCCACTAACAGAGAACACCCAAGGAATACCACATCAGACCACCCACTAACAGGGAACACCCAAGGAATACCACACCAGACCACCCACTAACAGGGAACACCCAAGGAGTACCACATCAGACCACCCACTAACAGAGAACACCCAAGGAGTACCACATCAGACCACACACTAATAGGGAACACCCAAGGAGTACCACATCAGACCACCCACTAACAGGGAACACCCAAGGAGTACCACATCAGACCACACACTAACAGGGAACACCCAAGGAATACCACATCAGACCACCCACTAACAGAGAACACCCAAGGAATACCACATCAGACCACCCACTAACAGAGGGAAAACCCAAGGAGTACCACATCAGACCACACCCCTAACAGGGAACACCCAAGGAATACCACATCAGACCACCCACTAACAGGGAACACCCAAGGAGTACCACATCAGACCACACCCCTAACAGGGAACACCCAAGGAGTACCTCATCAGACCACCCACTAAAGGGAACACCCAAGGAATACCACATCAGACCACCCACTAACAGGGAACACCAGTACCACATCAGACACCCACTAACAGGACACCCAAGGTACCACATCAGACCACCCACTAACAGGAACACCCAAGGATACCACATCAGACCACCCACTAACAGGGAACACCCAAGGAGTACCACATCAGACCACCCACTAACAGGGAACACCCAAGGAGTACCTCATCAGACCACCCACTAACAGAGAACACCCAAGGAATACCACATCAGACCACCCACTAACAGAGAACACCCAAGGAATACCACATCAGACCACCCACTAACAGGGAACACCCAAGGAGTACCTCATCAGACCACCCACTAACAGGGAACACCCAAGGAGTACCTCATCAGACCACCACTAACAGGGAACACCCAAGGAGTACCTCATCAGACCACCCACTAACAGAGGGAACACCCAAGGAGTACCTCATCAGACCACCCACTAACAGGGAACACCCAAGGAGTACCTCATCAGACCACCCACTAACAGGGAACACCCAATGAGTACCTCATCAGACCACCCACTAACAGGGAACACCCAAGGAGTACCTCATCAGACCACCCACTAACAGGGAACACCCAAGGAGTACCTCATCAGACCACCCACTAACAGGGAACACCCAAGGAGTACCACATCAGACCACCCACTAACAGGGAACACCCAAGGAGTACCTCATCAGACCACCCACTAACAGAGAACACCCAAGGAGTACCTCATCAAACCACCCACTAACAGGGAACACCCAAGGAGTACCACATCAGACCACCCACTAACAGGGAACACCCAATGAGTACCACATCAGACCACCCACTAACAGGGAACACCCAAGGAGTACCACATCAGACCACCCACTAACAGGGAACACCCAAGGAGTACCTCATCAGACCACCCACTAACAGGGAACACCCAATGAGTACCACATCAGACCACCCACTAACAGGGAACACCCAAGGAGTACCTCATCAGACCACCCACTAACAGGGAACACCCAATGAGTACCTCATCAGACCACCCACTAACAGGGAACACCCAATGAGTACCACATC
Organism: Ridgeia piscesae; assembly: GCA_025642075.2. Taxonomy (NCBI): domain Eukaryota; kingdom Metazoa; phylum Annelida; class Polychaeta; order Sabellida; family Siboglinidae; genus Ridgeia; species Ridgeia piscesae. Next base: position 39,334 of record JAODUO010001531.1, read on the forward strand.
AGACCACCCACTAACAGGGAACACCCAATGAGTACCTCATCAGACCACCCACTAACAGGGAACACCCAATGAGTACCTCATCAGACCACCCACTAACAGGGAACACCCAATGAGTACCACATCAGACCACCCACTAACAGGGAACACCCAATGAGTACCTCATCAGACCAGAGGGAACATTCATTGCTGAGACCGCTCAAGAAGCACTACATCAGACCACCCACTGTGCTGGCGACCTACCAGGACTGGTGGTATTTCAGCCCTCTTCAACAGCTTGGCTTCTTTAATGTACTCCATGAGTTTGTCCTCGTCCATAAGCAGGTAACTGAAGACATTGCCGTCAGCGCCGACTGTGAACAGGTACTGGTCACTGTAGCTGATACCTAGCCCAGTGATTTGACCGTAGTTGTTATCGTGCATCGTGTTACGCCAATAGTCTCCCATGGTGCCAATGTCCCCGGGGGTCTCCAAGGGTTGGAGACGGATGCTGCCATCCTTCATCCCTAACACCATCATGACCCCCGTTGAACTGCAATTGCAAAGTTCAAAGGTTATTTGGGATATTTCACCTGCTGAGTCATTTAATTTTGTTATCGTTAGCATAGATTTTATTCATATCACAAACATCCTTATAAGCTGATAAACCTGATGTGTTTTTGAAACTGTCTCTACCCCTAATGTGTTCTTGTATTTTCTAGCATTCTCAGGAGCTGAGAAACTTGTTGTTTTCAATTTTTGGGGGGAAGAGTGATTTTGTTTATTGAAAATTAATAACATTCCGATTTGTCAATGGGACACTTTTTCTTATGTGTTCTCGGTGAAAATGTGGTGAATTGTTTGAATTTTTTTTAAAATTCTGTAAATGTAACACATTTTTTTAATGACGGATTTTCCACATGACCTTATTATATTGCATTATTTGTTTAATAATAAAGCTTTCTTTGTCATTTTGAACATACAAGTACATTTCATGTCAAATAGGAATGTGTTCTGCTGGCGTTTCAGTCATGTAGTGCATATATACAACAAATTAAATATAACAAATAAATGCCTAAAACATACATTGTTGTTTAAAATGGTAAATAAAAAGTTATTATTTAAGATAGTTTTTTAATTACAAATTATCTATTTAAAAATAATTATGTTAAGCTAATATATATATATATAATGTCCTTTAAGATAATAAATTATCTACTTAAAAATAATTAAGGTAATAAATAAATAAATATAATAATGTAAAAAATGTCATTCAACATTAAAAAAGTATTTGTGAGATGCCCCCCTCATCTTCTACCTAACTCTCACCTGAAGGCAATTGTGGTTACAGGAACATCGTCACTAGACTCCACAGGCAAGAATCTGGTTGGTTCATACAGTTTCCCCTTTTGCATCGTTTCTTTCTCCTCATCTCCCACAAACTCACACTCGTAGAGGTAGCCCGCATCAAAGTCGCCCTACAAACAAACTCACACACGTAGAGGTAGCCCGCATCAAAGTCGCCCTACAAACAAACTCACATTCGTAGAGGTAGCCCGCATCAAAGTCACCCTACAAACAAACTCACATTCGTAGAGGTAGCCCGCATCAAAGTCGCCCTACAAACAAACTCACACACGTAGAGGTAGCCCGCATCAAAGTCACCCTACAAACAAACTCACACTCGTAGAGGTAGCCCGCATCAAAGTCACCCTACAAACAAACTCACACTCGTAGAGGTAGCCCGCATCAAAGTCACCCTACAAACAAACTCACACTCGTAGAGGTAGCCCGCATCAAAGTCACCCTACAAACAAACTCACACTCGTAGAGGTAGCCCGCATCAAAGTCACCCTACAAACAAACTCACACTCGTAGAGGTAGCCCGCATCAAAGTCACCCTACAAACAAACCCAAACTCGTAGAGGTATCCCGCATCAAAGTCACCCTACAAACAAACTCACACTCGTAGAGGTAGCCCGCATCAAAGTCACCCTACAAACAAACTCACACTCGTAGAGGTAGCCCGCATCAAAGTCACCCTACAAACAAACTCACACTCGTAGAGGTAGCCCTGCATCAAAGTCACCCTACAAACAAACTCACACTCGTAGAGGTAGCCCGCATCAAAGTCACCCTACAAACAAACTCACACTCGTAGAGGTAGCCTGCATCAAAGTCACCCTACAAACAAACCCAAACTCGTAGAGGTAGCCCGCATCAAAGTCACCCTACAAACAAACTCACACTCGTAGAGGTAGCCTGCATCAAAGTCACCCTACAAACAAACTAACACTCGTAGAGGTAGCCCGCATCAAAGTCACCCTACAAACAAACTCACACTCGTAGAGGTAGCCCGCATCAAATTCACCCTACAAACAAGCTCACACTCGTAGAGGTAGCCCGCATCAAAGTCACCCTACAAACAAACTCACACTCCTAGAGGTAGCCCGCATCAAATTCACCCTACAAACAAACTCACACTCGTAGAGGTAGCCCGCATCAAAGTCACCCTACAAACAAACTCACACTCGTAGAGGTAGCCCGCATCAAAGTCACCCTACAAACAAACTCACACTCCTAGAGGTAGCCCGCATCAAAGTCTCCCTACAAACAAACTCACACCCCGTAGAGGTAGCCCGCATCAAAGTCACCCTACAAACAAACCCAAACTCGTACGGGGTAGCCTACTTCAAAATTTATTCACTCCAAACTATGTATTTTTATTTTATGATGAGAATGATTACCATACAAATTACTTTTATTTTGATATTATTTTTACATAATAATGAGGTCCTAAAATATTAATAATAACAATGTTATGAATATCAACAAATCATTCCTGGAATGCCCATTAAATTATACCCTACATGACAAGTATAGAAATAACAACAAGAGACAGTAATAAATGCTCCCTACGTACCACAGACACCCAGAACTTTCCTTCCTCCACGGAATGGTGACAAAACAAGATCTGACTCGGCTCATCTGGCATGTAAGGGTCCCAGGGCTCCTCAGGCGGCTTCACTTCTGCAAGAAACACAAACACAAACATCTTAGACAGCTGACACACTCCACGGGACAACTCAACAACAAACACCCCCTCCCAATCATCTACCCACCCTCCCAATCATCTACCCACCCTCCCAATCATCTACCCACCCTCCCAATCCCCAATCATCTACCCACCCTCCCAATCATCTACCCACCCTCCCAATCCCAATCATCTACCCACCCTCCCAATAATCTAACCACCCTCCCAATCATCTACCCACCCTCCCAATCATCTACCCACCCTCCCAATCATCTACCCACCCTCCCAATCATCTACCCACCCTCTCAATCATCTACCCACCCTCCCAATCATCTACCCACCCTCCCAATCATCTACCCACCCTCCCAATCATCTACCCACCCTCCCAATAATCTAACCACCCTCCCAATCATCTACCCACCCTCCCAATCATCTACCCACCCTCCCAATCATCTACCCACCCTCCCAATCATCTACCCACCCTCCCAATCATCTAACCCACCCTCCCAATCATCTACCCACCCTCCCAATCATCTACCCACCCTCCCAATCATCTACCCACCCTCCCAATCATCTACCCACCCTCCCAATCATCTACCCACCCTCCCAATAATCTAACCACCCTCCCAATCATCTACCCACCTCCCAATCATCTACCCACCCTCCCAATCATCTCCCCCCCTCCCAATCATCTACCCACCCTCCCAATCATCTCCCCCCCTCCCAATAATCTAACCACCTTCCCAATCATCTATCCACCCTCCCAACCATCTGTCCACCTTCCTTCCCAACCATCTGTCCACCTTCCCAACCATCTGTCCACCTTCCTTCCCAACCATCTGTCCACCTTCCCAACCATCTGTCCACCTTCCTTCCCAACCATCTGTCCACCTTCCCAACCATCTGCCAACCTTCCCAACCATCTCTCCACCTTCCCAACCATCTGTCCACCTTCCCAACCATCTGCCCACCTTCCCAACCATCTGTCCACCTTCCTTCCCAACCATCTGTCCACATTCCCAACCATCTGTCCACCTTCCATCCCAACCATCTGTCCACCTTACCAACCATCTGCCAACCTTCCCAACCATCTCTCCACCTTCCCAACCATCTGTCCACCTTCCCAACCATCTGCCCACCTTCCCAACCATCTGTCCACCTTCCCAACCATCTGCCCACCTTCCCAACCATCTGTCCACCTTCCCAACCATCTGCCAACCTTCCTAACCATCTGTCCACCTTTCCAACCATCTGTCCACCTTCCCAACCATCTGTCCACCTTTCCAACTATCTGCCAACCTTCCCAACCATCTCTCCACCTTCCCAACCATCTATCCACCTTCCCAACCATCTGCCCACCTTCCCAACCATCTGTCCACCTTCCTTCCCAACCATCTGTCCACATTCCCAACCATCTGTCCACCTTCCATCCCAACCATCTGTCCACCTTACCAACCATCTGCCAACCTTCCCAACCATCTCTCCACCTTCCCAACCATCTGTCCACCTTCCCAACCATCTGCCCACCTTCCCAACCATCTGTCCACCTTCCCAACCATCTGCCAACCTTCCCAACCATCTGTCCACCTTCCCAACCATCTGTCCACCTTCCCAACCATCTGCCCACCTTCCCAACCATCTGCTTACCTTCCCAACCATCTGTCCACCTTCCCAACCATCTGCCCACCTTCCCAACCATCTGCTTACCTTCCCAACCATCTGTCCACCTTTCCATAACAAAGCCTACCTTCCTCAGGTATCTCATCAATCTCAAGCCCTCTTTCGACCCGACGCTTCCTCTCCTCCTCTTCCCTCTCCTTGCGCTCCTCTTCTTCCTTCTTTAACCTTGCGAGGTCCTCCTCATGCTACAGGGTACAAGACAAAAGTACATGTATCTTCCCTAGGGTATCCCACAACACCAGTATGACACTACAGGTGAAATAACATAACACCAGTATGACACTACAGTTGATACAACACAAGTATGACACTACAGGTGAAATGACACCAGTATGACACTACAGGTGAAATGACACCAGTATGACACTACATGTGAAATGACACCAGTATGACACTACAGTTGATACAAAACAAGTATGACACTACAGGTGAAATGACACCAGTATGACACTACAGGTGAAATAACACCAGTATGGCACTACAGGTGAAATGACACCAGTATGACACTACAGATGAAATAAAACCATTATGACACTACATATGAAATAACACTAGTATGACTCTACAGTTGAAATAACACCAGTATGATACTACAGATGAAATAACACCAGTACAACACTACAGGTGAAATAACTCCAGAATGACTCTACAGTTGAAATAACACCAGTGTCCAAGATTAAATGACATCAAAATCAGGTGAAATAACATGACTACGATGAAATACTACATGGGAAGTAACATGAATAACACCAACATCCCATTACACATGAAATAACACCAATAATCCACTACAGATGAAATAACACCAACATCTAACTACATATTAAGTACTATCAACATCCTAGTACAGGTGAAATAACGCCAACACCTGACTACAGGTGGAGACGTACCCGGATCGTGCTCTTGACGCTCTTGAAGATGTGGGTGCGGATGGTGAGGCCAGTCACCTGGTAGGTATGGGACGTGTCGTAGCAGCCTGGCTGGGGCGCCTGAACCTCCAGCACCTGGCCCCCCTTACAACTCACAATGAGAGTGTTTTGTTTCTGAAACATAACACACCCCAATTGTGTTATCAAGAAATGTCAACAGTAATAAATTTGGCATTGGTCAACTGGTGTGTAGCAGAAAATCTTGCAGAAAAGTTGTAATGTGGTAAAAATATGTTGTTAAATATGTAAATAATTTGTTAAAGTCTGCCAGAGTGTAAAATAAGTTGACACATGTTTCTAGTGTTCAATTAGACATAAAATATTGTAATGAAATTGTAACGAAACAACCAATTAAACATAACTTAGACTTAGGTTAGATATTAAAAAAGTTAAATTTCATGTTCTTACAAAGTCACTGCCTAAATATTTCTTTATTCACCTATATCCACATGTATCTATGCACCTAGCCGAAACACTATGTATAATAAATAAATGGAACAACAGTGAGTTGTTAAAGGGATTATTTTTAAGCATATATGCATGCGAGGTGTACTCTATCAAATTACGATAATTTCTCATAAGAACTTTCTCTGCTACTTTTGCCATGCAAATCTATGCCTAACTTGGGTGTTATTTGTGCAACAAGCTGATATATATATATATATATATATATATATATATATATATATATATATGTATATATGTATATATATATATATATATATATATATATATATATATATATACAAATATATATATATATATATATATATATATATATATATATATATATATATATATATATATATATATATATATATATATAATATATATATATATATATATATATATATATATATATATAAAATATATATATATATATATATATATATATATATTATATATATAAAATATATATATATATATATATATATATATAATATATACTATATATATATATATATATATATATATATATATAATATATATATATATATATATATATAATATATATATATATATATATATATATATATATATATATATATATATATATATATATATATATATATATATATATATATATATATATATATATATAAATATAAATATAAATAAATATAAATATAAATATAAATATAAATATAAATATAATATAAATATAAATATATATATATATATATATATATATATATATATATATATATATATTTATTAAACCACTTGCTTGCTGCCATGTGGGTGATTAGTTATGTAGTCTGATTATAATTAACATTCATTATTCACGTGCAGTGAACCACACAACAACCGTTGACTTTAAACACAGTGAACTTGTCTGATAAAACCAAAGATTGGTGAACTGAACTGACTATTCATGACGATGCCATAAACGCATAGCAAAGTCGAAGTCTAAACTAGAAACTCTGCATACGCGGAGTAATTTTTCGACATGTTGTCAGGGTTATAAGTGATTAATAAAACATATCTTGTAATGAAATGTAGGCATAGAATTAATTATCTTAACAAGATTAATTAAAAATGCACATATTATGGCATTTAAAATTTTAAAAGAAACCCTTTAAAGTAGTATCAAATCATAAAAGGCTATTAAAACTGAATACATCTAACTGGGCAGCAGTAGCATGACACATGTGGTGCCTCTTGTTGGGACATTATTCCTATCACAATAACATCTGTTGTGCGTGTGGGAATTATGTCTCCTCAGTCCTCATCATGGGAGACTTGACGTATGTACTTACATGGCTGGATGGAGACCAGGTGAGGTGTGTCACCTCTGAGGGCACCGTGATAAACCCAATTGGATCGTATGTCTCTCCCACAGTCAAGAAAAACACGGTTTTGTCATCACTCTGAAAAACAAAATTCAAATTTGTCATCACTGCTACTGCCATTGGTAACGTCTGTGACACGTATTTAATCCCTCTAGACCTAATAGACAGAAGTTGTCACTTTTTTGTAATTTCACAATTTTTTTATTTTAAAATATCTGCAATGGCTCTCTCATGGTGGACCACTTCTTGTGGCAAATATTTCACCTGGAACTCACGACACCCAATGGACAAAATCACACCATAAAAGCTCCCAATGGTCAGAATCACACTCTACCATTGCCTCAACCCACTGACCAGTATTTCACCCTAAATTCATCCCACGGTCGTTATCATGCCCTGAACTCACCCCAGTAGCTAGTACCTCTCCATATACTCACCCATGTGGTCACTACCTTACCCTTCCCTAAACTTACCTCTGTGGCTATTATCTCACCCTATCCAAAACTCACCCCACTGGCCAATATCTCACCCTGAACTCACCCCACTGGCCAATACACCCTGAACTCACCCGACTGGCCAATATATCACCCTGAACCCACCCCACAGGCAAATATCTCACCCTGAACTGTAGCCAGTATCTCACACAACCCTAAACTCATCCCACTGACCAGAATATCACCCTAGTGGCCAAACTATAACCCTGAACTCACCCCAGTGGCCAGTATTTTGCCCTCATGGTCAATGGCTATGGACGTGACGGAACGAGTGTGGGGTTTGAAGACTTGTTTCAGGACCAGTTCGGTGCGGTCTGTATATTTGGTCTTGCGAGCATACGGGTCCTTCCCAGCACGTTTCTTCTGGTAAACCAACACCCGCACCACGCCGTCCGAAAAACCCGACAGCATCGTCATGTTCTTTGGGTCAACCTGAACACATCAAATATTTGTTTTAATGTGTATTATCAATGTATCACACCAAGTCTGTAGCTTCACTGCTGTATGTAATCTATGTATTCTTACAATTATTATGTAACTAATATAACCGCTATATCGCTTATTTCATTTCAGCAGCATAACGCTGATTAAATATTATTTCAGCAAAAAGCTGGCACCGCAAATTTACAGATCATGTTAGTTTCAACAAATGGAAATGTTGTAATACAATAAAAATTAAACATGATTAAGCATTATACAATACAATACAGTACAACCTTATTATTTCATGAAGGGAAATGTGCATGGAGTGTTCTATGCAATATAAATAAGTAAAATAAAATTATTTAAATAAAAAAGGAATAAAATAAATAAATAATACAAATAAACATATAATTAAACATGTCTAAATCATAATATTGATAAAAGGCCTATCCATCATACTCGACACTACTTAAACAATGTTTAGTCATAAGTTTATTTCATTCACTGCATACTTTGTGACCTACCGAGGTTGGGACCCACAGGATGCTGCTCCCACCCATTGTGAACTTTGTCTTACACATTTGTTTCTTCGCTGCACAATCGTAGACAATCACTGAGCCTACAAACACAATCGTAGACAATCACTGAGCCTACAAACACAATCGTAGACAATCACTGAGCCTACAAACACAATCATAGACAATCACTGAGCCTGCAAACACAATCGTAGACAATCACTGAGCCTACATACACAATCACAGACAATCACTGAGCCTACAAACAATCGTAGACAATCACTGAGCCTACAAACACAATCATAGACAATCACTGAGCCTACATACACAATCATAGACAATCACTGAGCCTACATACACAATCATAGACAATCACTGAGCCTACAAACACAATCGTAGACAATCACTGAGCCTACATACACAATCATAGACAATCACTGAGCCTACAAACACAATCATAGACAATCACTGAGCCTACATACACAATCATAGACAATCACTGAGCCTATAAACACAATTGTAGACAATCACGGAGCCTACATACACAATCACAGACAATCACTGAGCCTACAAACAATCGTAGACAATCACTGAGCCTACAAACACAATCATAGACAATCACTGAGCCTGCAAACACTATCGTAGACAATCACTGAGCCTACAAACACAATCGTAGACAATCACTGAGCCTACAAACACAATCGTAGACAATCACTGAGCCTACAAACACAATCGTAGACAATCACTGAGCCTACAAACACAATTGTAGACAATCACTGAGCCTACAAACACAATCATAGACAATCACTGAGCCTGCAAACACAATCGTAGACAATCACTGAGCCTACAAACACAATCGTAGACAATCACTGAGCCTACAAACACAATCATAGACAATCACTGAGCCTGCAAACACAATCGTAGACAATCACTGAGCCTGCAAACACAGTCGTAGACAATCACTGAGCCTACAAACACAATCGTAGACAATCACTGAGCCTACAAACACAATCGTAGACAATCACTGAGCCTACAAACACAATCGTAGACAATCACTGAGCCTACAAACACAATCGTAGACAATCACTGAGCCTACAAACACAATCATAGACAATCACTGAGCCTGCAAACACAATCATAGACAATCACTGAGCCTACAAACAATCGTAGACAATCACTGAGCCTACAAACACAATCATAGACAATCACTGAGCCTGCAAACACAATCGTAGACAATCACTGAGCCTGCAAACACAGTCATAGACAATCACTGAGCCTACAAACACAATCGTAGACAATCACTGAGCCTACAAACACAATCATAGACAATCACTGAGCCTGCAAACACAATCATAGACAATCACTGAGCCTGCAAACACAATCGTAGACAATCACTGAGCCTGCAAACACAGTCATAGACAATCACTGAGCCTGCAAACACAATCGTAGACAATCACTGAGCCTGCAAACACAGTCATAGACAATCACTGAGCCTACAAACACAATCGTAGACAATCACTGAGCCTACAAACACAATCGTAGACAATCACTGAGCCTACAAACACAATCGTAGACAATCACTGAGCCTACAAACACAATCGTAGACAATCACTGAGCCTACAAACACAATCGTAGACAATCACTGAGCCTACAAACACAATCGTAGACAATCACTGAGCCTACATACGCAATAGGATGGCAGTGACTACTTTAATCCATGTTGGGTACAAGACTAAGAACACACCACACATACAATTATTGGAGTGTAAACATGTTAACAGACAGGACTTGACTGGCAAGTGATGCATACATCCTCTTCTTTTAGATGTCATGTCTATTCCAAGCATTGGCAACCATGGCCCTCCAAGCTGAAGGGTCGTTCAATTGTTCTGTTGCACTCATTCTTTAATCATTATTATGTATGATTAACTCAGTTCCCTCAGCAGGTTAGCTCATCATGAATCTAGTTCCATTGTTTTAAATGGTGACAAGAAGTTATTTTGGCAATTTGCTAAAGTCACTCACATAAAACTTTCAACTCACTGAAGTAGTCAGTCACAATGTATTCAACAGTTGACAACATCAATGCAGAAACAATAAATTATAATATCCATATAATCATATTCACACAAGGATTCCAAACTTTGCGAATAACAAATTGATTCTGCATGCATAATTAAAATGATTTCATAGTTTGAGGATTGTACCAAAATGTCACACAATCAAGCCAGTATTTCTTAGTGGTCACCACCAAATGGGTTCACCTTTTCACAACACAAATGTGAAATTAGACATGCAAAAAATCAAGGTTAAGGAGGTGCCTGTAACAAATGGGCTGAGGCTACCATTATGCAGAATGAAGGTGGTGTGTTCTTTTGGAATGAGGACATGGAGACTTACTGTCGACTCCGATGGTAGCAAGAAGGGCACTGCCTGGAGAGGGGGAGACAGCCATGACTGCCCCAGCGTGGAAGTTACACATCTTCTCTGGAGCTTGTGACGTGAAGGAGAATGACAGGTCAAGTCTCCAGATACCTCCGTTGCCGTCCTACACAAAACACACTGCATTAAAAATACATGTCAACATCATAGCATTTTCAGTGCTGCGTTTTTCAATCATTCCGAATTTCATTATGACATATTCTGGTGTTTTTTAAAGAACCTTACAGTAACACCAATCTAGGCATGTGACAGTCATATAACATGTGACAGTCATATACATGTGACAGTCATATAACATGTGACAGTCATATAACATGTGACAGTCATATATCATGTGACAGTCATATATCATGTGACAGTCAAATAACATGTGACAGTCATATATCATGTGACAGTCATATATCATGTGACAGTCATATATCATGTGACAGTCATATAATATGTGACAGCCATATAACATGTGACAGCCATATATCATGTGACAGTCATATAACATGTGACAATCATATAACATGTGACAGTCATATAACATGTGACAGTCATATAACATGTGACAGTCATATAACATGTGACAGTCATATAACATGTGACAGTCATATAACATGTGACAGTCATATTATTTATCATGTGACAGTCATATAACATGTGACAGTCATATATCATGTGACAGTCATATAACATGTGACAGCCATATAACATGTGACAGCCATATAACATGTGACAGCCATATATCATGTGACAGTCATATAACATGTGACAGTCATATAACATGTGACAGTCATATATCATGTGACAGTCATATAATATGTGACAGCCATATAACATGTGACAGCCATATATCATGTGACAGTCATATAACATGTGACAATCATATAACATGTGACAGTCATATAACATGTGACAGCCATATAACATGTGACAGTCATATGACATGTGACAGTCATATATCATGTGACAGTCATATAACATGTGACAGCCATACATCAAGTGACAGTCATATAACATGTGACAGCCATATAACATGTGACAACCATATAACATGTGACAGTCATATAACATGTGACAGTCATATATCATGTGACAGTCATATAACATGTGACAGTCATATAACATGTGACAGTCATATAACATGTGACAGTCATATATCATGTGACAGTCATATAACATGTGACAGCCATATAACATGTGACAGCCATATAACATGTGACAGTCATATAACATGTGACAGCCATATAACATGTGACAGTCATATAACATGTGACAGTCATATAACATGTGACAGTCATATAACATGTGACAGCCATATAACATGTGACAGTCATATTATTTATCACGTGACAGTAATATAACATGTGACAGTCATATAACATGTGACAGCCATATAACATGTGACAGTCATATAACATGTGACAGTCATATAACATGTGACAGTCATATAACATGTGACAGTCATATTATTTATCATGTGACAGTCATATAACATGTGACAGTCATATATCATGTGACAGTCATATAACATGTGACAGCCATATAACATGTGACAGCCATATAACATGTGACAGTCATATAACATGTGACAGTCATATAACATGTGACAGTCATATATCATGTGACAGTCATATATCATGTGACAGTCATATAATATGTGACAGCCATATAACATGTGACAGCCATATATCATGTGACAGTCATATAACATGTGACAGCCATATAACATGTGACAGTCATATGACATGTGACAGTCATATATCATGTGACAGTCATATAACATGTGACAGCCATATATCATGTGACAGTCATATAACATGTGACAGCCATATAACATGTGACAGCCATATAACATGTGACAGTCATATAACATGTGACAGTCATATATCATGTGACAGTCATATAACATGTGACAGTCATATAACATGTGACAGTCATATAACATGTGACAGTCATATATCATGTGACAGTCATATAACATGTGACAGCCATATAACATGTGACAGTAATATAACATGTGACAGCCATATAACATGTGACAGTCATATAACATGTCACAGTCATATAACATGTGACAGTCATATAACATGTGACAGCCATACAACATGTGACAGTCATACAACATGTGACAGTCATACAACATGTGACAGTCATACAACATGTGACAGTCATACAACATGTGACAGTCATACAACATGTGACAGTCATACAACATGTGACAGTCATACAACATGTGACAGTCATATAACATGTGACAGCCATCTGTCATGTGACAGTCATACAACATGTGACAGTCATATAACATGTGACAGTCATATAACATGTGACAGTCATATAACATGTTACAGTCATATAACGTGTGACATGTTCATTTTTTTCCACAAATAAACTGGTGTTTTGTGGGATAGTTTGTGAGGATTGACAGCTGAGCGAGTGGTTGGTCTGGATTGTGTATAAATATCTACATATAAGTTGATACCTTGACTTGGTAGTGTATAATTATCTGCAGTTAAGCCTTGTTTGGTCAGTGTTGGATTATCAAATCTGCTGCCTTGCCAAGACTATCTGCAGATAATTTGCTGCCTTGCCTAGGTAATTAATGTGTGACAATTTTGAGATAATACTAATGATTTCACAGCATTATGCCATAAATCTTTAATTATTAACATTCAGATGTGCTTTAAAGTCATAGGGACTGGATTGTGACTGTTAATAATATAAAAAACATTAAAATTTAAATGTAATAAATAAATAAGATAAGCGGCTGTCATCTCAGAGTAGTGTAGAATGGTGTGCAGATAAACTGGTGTCTTGTCTGGGTAGTGTAGGGTGATCTGCAGATAAGCTGGCACATTCACTGGGTAGTGCCCCTGGAGGTTGCAGATAAGCACTTACCTGGCCATACCAGATGTTAGCTTCCTCCTTGTCAGAAGACTTCTGCAGGTTTTTCACCTGGACATCTTGTCCAACCAACAATTCGTTCATTGGCTCCATTTCAAATATGGCCACCTCGTCCGTCCTCTCGGCTGCGTCTATTGTCTCAAAGTTCCATACCTGCACGTAATAATTATAATACTTTTATCTGTCACATTTTTACCAGTCCAACTTGTCCCAATAGATACATGTATTCATGTGTACTTGCATGCAATTTTGTCTAAAAGGATGCAGAGTGAATAAAATTTCATAAAATATTTTATATTCTCAAATATCCCCCTTGTCCATATGTTATTGTTCATACCCATAATGTGCACGTCTTATTGCGTTATGTTTAGGTAGACAAGGCAATGTTTGAAGAACTCTATTGGCCTACGTTTATAAGATAATTATGTGTTCACAATGCCTCTGAATGGATCTGTGTAAGTGTCCTTCTTCTTCTTATTATTATAGTAATGACTGTATTTCGACACAACTAGTATATATTTTTAGATGTCCTGAAAATCTAAAAAAAGTTTGGGTGCCTATGGTTTTAACATTTCTTTATGTAGTGATCTTAGCAAATACATTAATAAAATTAATAATAGCAAAATAAATGACAACATAAATAAAAAAGGTACGCTAAAGATGGTAATTAAAATTAAGGTCTAATAATTGATACTAAATAAGTAAAGACATTACGTAAAGTTAGCACACAAACTTGCATAAGATAGCATATAATTAAACTAAAAATAAATAGACTTACCCTGATGTATCCGTCCAGCCCCACTGACATGAGCTCGCCCTCGTCCATTATCACCTGCTGAATGGCCCCGTTGTGACATGGCTTCTTCCCGATCCGTCCGATCTCAACCTTGATGAGTTCGCCTTCCCAGAGGAGCAGGTTTCCCCACTCAGTCCCTGACAGCACTTTCCCATCAGGGAGCTCCACGTATCCCTCAATGTCAGAAATCTCTGTCTTTCCAAACTTTCCCAGTGCCCCCTGCAGTTTGAGGCCAGTGAACGTGCGTGCCATCTTCCAGAATCTGGCCACAGTGAAAATATCCATAGTTACACGGGTCAATTTCATCATATATTGTTAATACCTTATGGTAGTCATATCTAATTTTAATATATCTATCATTTAAAAATTGAAACCGAGGCTTGCCAAAGGGAGGGTCTAGTGCTGATGATACTGATGAATAAAACGTTGTTTTTGACAAACTCAGCTGTGAATAATCAAGTTGCTAAAATTATTATACTTAAATAATAATGCAACCTGGAACATTTATATGATAGGTGTATGTAAATAAAAACAATGTTCTGTACTGATCAATTATATTACTGCCTTGCACAATGCGGCTATTTTCACTAGTGTCTTAATTTGTAGTTATGCAATTTGGCTGTTATCAAATTGTATTTCAGTTTAAATAACTTCTCAAGCAATTTGTTTGCAAAAAATTGATTAAATATAACGTAGAAATTCACAAAATTAATACCTCATCGAAGTGTCTGTACATGTTTTTGTCAAAGAATTTTCCTATTGTCTATGGCAAAAATGAGGACCCTCGATATACCTTGTATATATATACCATATTGCATCTGACTGTGATCAAGCTAGTATCTGTCTGTATGTTAACATATTTGGTCACATATCCTCTAAATCAGGATGTTCAGCTGTTTCAGCCTCTGTAACAGAGATCTTGTTCACTAAAAACTGCCAACACTGAGATGTGCCACTGTGACACTTTAACTGGAGTGTCACAGAAATAATGTCCTCAGTAAAATGGCTGTAGCTGTTGCATTTTTAAAAGCTAAGTTTTACAAAGGATTCTATTAAATAAAGCATTGTCCCCATGAGCTCACTATCACAGTGAAACTGATCCCAGGTGTTGCAAATAACAGAATGGTCAAGAGCAGTCACTCACCTAATGTGACCGATGCCGGATGATGTCAGCTGACCAGCCAGTTCTGTAGAGAAGGTCACTCGCCACACATCCTGTGAGAATGCCTTTGACCGCAGCATGGTCACTTCATTCCTCCAGTCCCAAACAGTCAGCATGTAGTCGGGGTCACCTCCGACTGAGGCCAGTAGGTCGCCATTGTTGCTGAAATGTCAAAGGTCATCATCAGTCTGTATCTCCTGACCTATGGCTCAATAAAGTGATTATTATTACTTTAATTGTTTACTATCCCATAATTGTTATTAATATTAATTTTAATTATTTATTCATGAATATATATTTTTTTCTCATATTTTTATATTGTTTTACATTTTATTTTAGTGGTCAACAATTTTTTTATTATAAAATATATCTTCTTGTAAAACATTCCCACGACTCCATCTCAAATGTCACCAGACATTGAAGATGCTGATGAATTGGAATGACCTTTCTCGTTTTCTTTGTTGATCTTGCTTGAAAGCTGTTAATGTCCAAACCATCAGTCTTTGATGTCCAATAACATATGAGATGGACGGACAGGTGAATCTCTCCTTTCTGATTTGGCTATTTTGCAGTATGTCTGCCACTGTGACACCTGACAGCCAGCAGACAATGCACCTCAACAACACTAAGAACTGTTTCTCTTGTGATCACAGTGCCCAGGTATCTGCACCACAGACTGCTACAGGCAAAATAAGAGTTACATATCCAAATTCTTCTTGAGATATGTCTGCCTTAAAATATGTTATCTCTCAGTCTCCCAAAGACTGATGACTGTCTGGCTACTTGGCTACCAACACCTCTTTGTAGAGGACACAATTCTGACCCAAAGAGCAAAAGTTGGTTAAGTGACACTAAGTCAGTTTCTTTAAATATAAATAAGGAAGTAAGTAAGTAAATAAGTAAGTAAAAGCTTTATTTCCTGATGTGGTAAGTCATGATTTTCAATGGGCCACCATCGTCTTACATACATGCATTATAATTATACATACATACAATAAAGATCAACTATAGTTTACGATAATACTAATAAAATCATAATAGTAATAAAACCATAATTAATAAAACAAAATGCATATTAATATATGTATACATATATATATATTATATATATATATATATATATATATATATATATATATATATATATATTAATAATATTAATATACATATATATATATATATATATATATATATATATATATGCATATTAATATTATTAATATATATATATAATTATATATATATATATAATATATATATATGTATACATATATTAATATGCATTTTGTTTTATGTATATATATATATATAATTATATAATTACATATATATATATATATATATATATATATATATATATATATATATATATGCATATCTGTATATATGTATATATATATAATTATATAATTACATATATATATATATTAATAATATTAATATGCATATATATATATATACATACTATACATATATAATATTTAAAAGAATTATAATAAAATGAAAGTGAAATACAGTTAAGTCAAACACATACTTGTAGTCGATAAAGGCATAGGACTTTTCAGTGCCACCACGCAGAACGTGTATACAGTTCAAATCCGGGTAGTCAAAGATGTTAATGTCTGGTGCATTGCCTTTCTCAGCAACCGCAAACATAGTCTTGTCTGGATGAACCTAGACAAAACATATTATTGTATTGTAGGTCTTTCTTCGACACATCCCAACTCTAGCATTACTGGGGTACCTGTCTGGTAGACGTTCACTTCATATCAATGTTGCTGTCTGTCTGTATGATTTATTAATAATGTCAGTGCTTATAATTACAGTTTCCATTGTCTTTGTCATTTGGTGTTCTGGTTTTTCATATTTTGTTACTCCTGTTGCTCCCAATGTTTATGAGGCGAAATTTTATATGGCAG
Source organism: Ridgeia piscesae (assembly GCA_025642075.2). NCBI lineage: Eukaryota > Metazoa > Annelida > Polychaeta > Sabellida > Siboglinidae > Ridgeia > Ridgeia piscesae. The sequence continues at coordinate 57,386 of JAODUO010001531.1, forward strand.
TAAAGCCTAATTTTTTGAAACTTTTTACAAAGAAATACACTCACGTGAATTGAAATACCCTCAAACAATCTTCAATAGACATAGTAATCTGACAGAACCTAATTAATATACCAAGTTTTCTGTTCTGGTAAACATGTGCCCAAGAAAGTCACACAAAAGATTTGCTGGCACTTCAAATTCAGCCACACTGTAAGAGGCATATGTAATACATACAAATGTACATGTTATCTATCAAAAATCATCCAGGGACTTTTAGTGAAGTTTACTAACTATCCTACCTGTCACATGACATGCGATATAATAAATGATACTTCAATCTACAAAAATGGATATTAAACATGTGAGGTGCTCAGACATCTTAACTTATAACTTTATAACTTTTTTGATAACTTTTTTGATGACAAAAATAGCGAAACGTTTTCGAAACGAGCACAAGATTGTTGTCATGTTGCATGCAATGTAATGTGATGCGGGTATATTACTAATGCAAACATTTCTGGGCATGGTGAAACTTGACGGAGGTGAGCATGCTTTCATTGGATCTGTACATTTTCAAAGTGGCATGAGTGAGTTTGTATTACCGCAATAGCACCGATGCCACCGCCACTGTTGCTGTGGAGGTAGTGCTGGGTCTGTGTCTTCAGGTTCAGTATGACTACAATGTTTCCCGCCGCAAACAACACAGTGTCGACATCGATGACATGTAAATTGGCTCTCTTTCGGCAGTCGTAGCCAAATGAATGACTGGGTCAACGGTCAAGGATAACTTCTTGTAGTGACAACATTTTAACAACTTAGCTAAGTGATCTGCTGATCAGCTGAAATGAACATATTCTAAAAAGGTTGACATAACATTTATTTACCAAAATAAATTATATATATATATATATTTACATATATTATATATATATATATATTATATATATATATATATATATATATATATATATATATATATATATATATATAGTAATACAACACACACACACACACACACACACACACACACACACACACACACACACACACACACACACACACACACACACACACACACACACACACACACACACACACACACACACACACACACACACACACACACACACACACACACACACACACACACACACACACACAACACAAAACACACACACACACACACACACACACACACACACACACACACACACACACACACACACACACACACATTGGAGGCAGTTAGTTCCACGAATAATGAATTCCTGAATGGTACTCCTACTGGTGACAACTGCTTACACTAGACTGGTAAAAAACTAAAATTGCATGACATTGCAAATGCATGCTTACATACAATGCTTCTATGTGACACAAATGGTCTGATAAACATTTCGTCCACTGCTGATATTACTCACAGTACAACTTGCTATCAAAAACATCTACCAACTGCTAAATTTAGTATCAATAAAATACCATCACATGTGATGATTCAATAGTTTCACGCCGCAACAAAAAGGATACTTTAGAATCAACATGTCGAGCGGTAGCCCAGACATGTGGGAGATCTTGGGCTTGAAGGACCTCATTGATTTTGTTGATTCGCTTAATGAACTGTAGTCTACGTCCTGATCATATGTACTGATGGTCCGAGCCTCCGGCTGATCATCGCTGGTTTCTTTGCGCACTAGGTCGGGGACATCCACGGAGGTCTTCGTGTCTTCTACCACTCTGTGCCATTCTTCAAGCATATATCGGTCTAAATGACAACAACACAACGACTGCGAGACTACAGCCCTAGGTGGTGCCACGGGAGTTTCTTACAATCATTTCTGCTACGTTTATTTTGAAGGAAGAAAAAAGACCTGTCAGAATTACTATTCATTGCTCAATTGTTCTAACTGGCGAATCTGAAGGACAGGAACTAGTAACAATCAGGTGTGGTGAAGAGTTGCATTTACACTGTATGAAAACGTTGGTTCTGCTCAAAGCGTTCCGTAGTACATGGGAGACCTGTTCTGTTGAATACCATCTCTACTTCTGTGGGAAGTTTTCAGCCATGCTGCAACTATGGCGTGAAAACTATTCACACATAAATATCCACCACTGCCTATAGCCAGGTACTCATTCATACAGCTGAGTGAACTGGAGCAGTGTGGAGTGAACTAATTCTCTGAAGATTGCACGAGTGGCAGGATGATTGAAACCTGCTATCTCTGGATTGAGTCTGTAACTTTACCACTGGGCATTACCATTTGGGAACATTACGAAGGAAGTTTTTACTATCATGAAAGCTGTATAGGTGAAACTAGAAGACATTGGAGATCAGACTCAAAGTAACACTTCCACTCACAGCAGTGATAAAGAAAGGCCATAATGGTGTAGCTGAAAGTACTACACACAGCCAGCGAAGAGAACTTCTGCCGTGGGAATATATCAGCGACATATGGAACGATGTTGGAATATCAACAGAGAGTGTGGCTATAGCATCCCCATGATTACATTGTCATGTGACATGACATGTGACACGTCATGTGACATTCACCAGCATGGTCACATGTCAAAAGAGGAAGACACTGAAATGGTTCTGAAAGCAATGGTGAGAAATAAATAATAATTCTGAAAGGTACATATTCTTCCTTCAAAAACATGCAGTAGATCGGTAAATGATGTTACAATGTATGTACGAATGTTAACAAATAGTACTATGAGTAGAATTATAGAACAAGTGAAAATATTATAACATATAACTGGTTACTGGAACAGGAAGTTTCTGAAACAATTACAGAGGAAACAATAAAGCTTAAGTAATTTAAATACTGTTAATAATATGTAACTTTTAACAATAATAGGAAATAATTAGTACTGCTATATATATGGTAGTAATTATTATTATTATTATTATTATTATTATTATGTAGTTTAGTATTAGTATTAGTATTAGTATTAGTATTAGTATTAGTATTAGTATTAGTATTAGTATTAGTATTGCATAATGGTGAAAAAGTCAGTGCTGCAGCAGTGCCATAAAAAAGAGAAAATGTGAAAACAAGTCATATCATACACATTCATTCATAATAGGTGTACAAATGTCACCAGTTAGCAGATGTGTTTCAGCGCATATTTACCTGGTGTGTGTGTGTGTGTGTGTGTGTGTGTGTGTGTGTGTGTGTGTGTGTGTGTGTGTGTGTGTGTGTGTGTGTGTGTGTGTGGTGTGTGTGTGTGTGTGTGTGTGTGTTGTGTTGTGTGTGTGTGTGTGTGTGTGTGTGTGTGTGTGTGTGTGTGGTGTGTGTGTGTGTGTTGTGTTTGTGTGTGTGTGTGTGTGTGTTGTGTGTGTGTGTGTGTGTGTGTGTGTGTGTGTGTGTGTATGTGTGTGTCTGTGTCTGTGTATGTGGTGTGTGTGTGTGTCTGTGGTGTGTTTGTGTTTGTGTGTGTGTGTGTGTGTGTGTGTGTGTGTGTGTGTGTGTGTGTGTGTGTGTGTGTGTGTGTGTGTGTATGTGTGTGTGTGTGTGTGGTGTGTGTGTGTGTGTGTGTGTGTGTGTGTGTGTGTGTGTGTGTGTGTGTGTGTGTGTGTCTGTGTATGTGGTGTGTGTGTGTCTGTGTGTGTGTTGTGTGTGTGTGTGTGTGTGTGTGTTGTGTGTGTGTGTGTGTGTGTGTGTGTGTGTGTGTGTGTGTGTGTGTGTCTGTGGTGTGTTTGTGTTTGTGTTGTGTGTGTGTGTGTGTGTGTGTGTGTGTGTGTGTGTGTGTGTGTGTGTGTGGGTGTGTGTGGTGTATGTGTGTGGTGTGTGTGTGTGCACGTGTATACATGTGCATGAGTGCATGTATATGTGTGTCTGTGACCTTTGACAAATTCAATCGAACTAATGGCCTAGTTACTGGTTTGCTGACCTAGATTGCAGACAATCACTTAGGGTGACGTGTAGTATAATGTAAAGTAACAAACAGGCACACACTGGAATGTAAGAGGTGAGTGCTTCCTCTACATGCTATGTTATCTACTAGACACTATTTTTAAGCAGTCAAACACAACATTTCAGTATTGTATTCCACATTTATCAACATATTTATTTTTCAATTGACTTATTTACGTTACTTTCTTAGTATGCCATATTTTCTTATTTACTATGCATGCATCTCTATAATTGCTATAAAAGTGTGTGTGTGCATGCGTGCATGCATGCATGCGTGCATGTGTGTGTCTCTATGTGTGTTTGTGGACTCACATCTCCATATGTTTTATATTTTAAGCTGAAATTGTGTGTGAGATCTAGAGTGCCAATTGGAATGGTTAATTGATTTAGACTTTTTTCAAAATTCGTCCAGCGGGTTGGAGAATTTGAGGGACTCAATATTTCAAAAGGCTGTAAATGGAATTCCAGCTGTAGAATTTCATATTTTATATCATCATAAAGATGACTGTGTCCTCTAAAACCGTGTCACTGGATGTATAAACAATTTTAATTTACATTTTTTACATTTATTGCAACAGAAAGCATTATCCTGCAATAAGCATATATGATGCATTTTGTTGCATTTTGCATGCGAGTGTGTGACTTATATCTGGGACATAAATAAACCTATACAATGCATTTTTTAAAGTTTCTGCCTGAATGAATGTCTTTTTTACAGAAAAGTCCAAATAGCACCATGGGTAACAAAAACAATCAACACAGAGTTATTCTGACCACATGTAGGGACAATTCTTTATAGAAAATAACCCCAAGTCAAAGTGGACGCCAAGGAGTAGATGGGAGCGGAACCTCAACTGGTGGGAAGACAACATCATGAGAGCAGGGAGATGAATGATAGACATAGGAGTATTAGGGATCACATGGACAGCTATACTGAACTAAAGAAAACTGCCATTTTTCACCAAGCACTGCTGGACGACTTAGCTGGTTAAATAAAATAATAATGTACTGGATAAATATATGTGCTGGATGTACTGGTGTCCAGTCACTGTGTACTGGATCTATTTAGATAACTTGGAAATTTTAGGTTTCTGAAAAGTGTTGATTTTAATTAATTTTAAGTACCGGGGTATATCTGAAAACATGGCAGTATGTGAGTATAGCTTGCCAGAGTCATTTTATGTTCATATTAAATGCAAAACACTAAATTGACTACATTATAAAATATTAAATGTAATTTGCTATCTGGATATATTAATAATAATTTTTCATTGATTTTTTAATAACAATTAACTATCTATATCTATTTAACTAACCTTAGATGATTCTTACAGCTACCCTGCATATTGTTTGTTGGTGACCAACCAAGAGGACAGACAGGAAGCTGACGCCACTGCATTATGGGTATTAGAGTTACAATTGTAACAAAGTACACCAGATATATAATAAAATGTATTACTACAAGCCTAATCAACACTGAAAAAGATGGCTGCAAAACAAAATGGCAATTGTTTGAAGAATAAATATGACAATTTTCTGACACTTCCTGTCTGACCAACTTGCACAGTAGTTGTGAAAATAAGGTCTAAGTACCTATGGCTATATAATTATGTAAGAGTTATAGAGCTAATAGGATACTTGCCCCCCGTTGTTCTGCGATCAAGATCGTCTTCGTCTATTGACAAGTTGTTTTATTTATTATTGTAAATATATGACACAACCTGGATCACATACTTCATGTCACCACTGACATATGCAGACTAATTTCAGTTACCATAATTATATATATATATATATATATATATATATATGTGTGTGTGTGTATTATATATAAGTATATTATATATAAGTATATTATATATAAGTATATTATATAATATGTTAATATAAGTATATTATATTAAGTATATTATATATATGTAGTTATATATAGTATATTATGTATAATGTATATTATTATAAGTATATTATATATATATGTATATATATAATATATAATATATATTATATATATAATTTATATATAATTATATATTATATATATATATATGTGTGTGTGTATTATATATAATATATTATATATAATATATTTTTATATATATAAAAATATGATATGTATATATATATATATATATATTATATATAATATATTATATATAATATAATATTATATATAATATATATATATATAATATATTATATATTATATATATATATAATATTATATATATATAACATATATATAATATATTATATATATATATATATATATATATATTATATATATATATATATATATATACATAATACATATACAGAGCTTTGTAGCAATTTACCTGACAGATCACCAGACAAAGAAATGTCCCATAGATTTTCAAGGATGTATGATTTCGTTTGTGGGCATCTATTGAGTATCAGGGCTATTGCAACTCTACCATGATATTGTCACCTCTATTACAGGAATACATGTGTTCTAGTGTAAATATTTCCCTAGACAGTCCCAAAGTATAATTTATATCTGCCACCACCCATTTGGTGGTGGGTGCTTTACCAAACATTAAAAAATTGCTAGAAAATTAATATTTTAATATAACAGCGATAGTTTTTGAAACTAATGAAATTTTCACATATGACTAATTCACCACTCAATACCTTGGTTATGAAGAGAACAAAACCTGTAAACTGGTAACCAATAACATTAACACAACGATAAGTAATAAACGCGATAAAGCTGGTATCTTAACCTAGATATCTACCTGTGTCATTGAAAAATATCTCACTGCTGCTTTCTTCTTCATCCAAGCCGAGAGTGCCCCGCTTTTTCGTTGGTATCTTTGGCAGGATATATTCTCCTGATGACGATGCATCAGCATCTGTACCGTACATTTTGTCATGCGCAAACAGCCGGATCGCATATTGTGAATCGGTCTCTGACTGTTTTCGCTGCAACTGATACCTGGTGCTAAAGAAGTCGATCATCCGTTTCGCGAACTCTGACACTGACTCTGATGCTCGTTTCACCGGCCGGTTGGTGGGGCTTCTCAGGACTCGTTCATCGTGCTCAAGAACTCGTTCAGCAAACATCGACTCTGTTTCCGAGTCTCGACGCTCCATGCCGTACTTTCTGCTGGCCCATTCGACCATTCGCTCCTGATACTCTGAGACAGTCTCCCCCTGTTGTTGTTCTGGCCGCTGGGAAATTAGCATATCGAGTTCCAGTATTCGATCAGCAAAATCCTCTTCCCCTTCTGATGGCCGGCGCTCGAGATTGTACTTTCTGCTAAGAAACGCCACCATGCGTTCCTGAAACTGGGAATCTGTCTCCTCGTCTTGTTTCACTGGTCGCTGTGCAAGTTTCTGTTTTTTTCGCTCCTCATTTGTAAACGTAATTACTCTCTCAGCAAACTGTGACTCGGTCTCTGACGGCTTACGGTCTAACTTATACTTGTGGGCGGCAAACTCAACAAAACGTGCAAGGTACATAGAGTCTGTCTCCGATTTTCTTTTTGTCGGTTGCTTTGAGAGACGATCCTCAGATATGTCCTGCTCCAATTCGTGTTTATCTAGGAGAAAAGATTGCATCCGTTCAGAATACTGGACTTCAGTCTCGGTTGTCCTTTTCTTTGGTCTCCACTGCTCTTCCAACCGGTCTGTATAGTCCTTGTCATACTGAAGCAACCTCTCTGCAAACTGTTCCATCGACTCTGATGATCGACGCCCTATGTCATACAACTCGCTCAGATATTTAGTTATACGTTCCGCAAATGCAGACTCACTTTCCGACAGTCTTTTCTGTGGTCGTTCCTCTGCGTCCAATTTCACCAGATACTTCATGTCATGCTGAAGCACCCGGTCGGCAAACTGTGAATCAGTCTCTGACGGTCGTCTCTGCATATCATACTTTCCACTGAGAAACTCAACCAGTCGCTCTTCAAACTCTTCGTCAGACTCATCTAATTCTTTCCTTGGCCGCTCTTCTATATCCTTTCTCCTCACAAAAATCTTGTCATATCGAAGCACCCGGTCTGCGAATTCAGAATCACTCTCCAAATCATCCTGCTCCAATCCGTACTTGTGGCTGAGAAATTCAACAACACGTTGTGCATATTCAGACTCTAGTGTCGCATCATATTTAAGCACCCTGGCAGCGAACTCCCCATCTGTCTCGGAGGAATGCCGTGAAATATTGTATTTCTCGGCGAGCCAGTCAACCATGCGAGCGTTGAAGTCATCAAGCATTTCGGAATGGCGCTTCGTCGGGTGCCGTCTGACCTTCACCCATTTGTTCACGCGATCTTCATATGCACTTCCAGTCTCAGAAGCTCGCTGAGACGGGCGAGAGCGTGCCTGGGTCCACTCATCCATTCGGTCTTCGAATGCTGACGACGTTTCTGACGGATGTCGCACAGGTGGGGGCGCCATTTCTGCCTCGTAATTGGCGATGCGCTGTTCAAAGTGCGAGTCAGTCTCAGAATCGTGCTGTACCAAGTCTGGGTGTTTCAGGATTGTGTTTTCTGCCCAATTCGTCAAACGACGCTTGTATTCGGAGGACGTCTCAGACCTCTTCATTTCAGGGGGATTGATGCGTTCTTCCCACTGTTTTTTTCGGGCTTTAAACACAGACGCTGACTCATACGCATGTTTCTTAACCGGCTTGAAGAAGTCTCTCCACTCCTCAAGTCGTTGCAAGTATGCTGCGTCATCCTCTTCCTCCTTTTGTTCTGGTGGCGCCACTTTCTCCGCCCACTCAGCAAGACGTATCTTGTATGCTTCGTAATCTTCATCGGGCTGCTGCCTGGGCCTATTTATCGTCAAGCGCCACTCTTTTAGTTGATTGAAAAAATCTTCGACCGTCTCGTCCATTTTTTTGTATGGTGTTGAGTATTGCGTCCACTCAAGCAATCGATCTTCATATTCTCCTTCCGACTCATCAGAATCCCTGCTGGGTGGCTGACGAGCATCTGCCCATTCTCTCAATCGCTGCGAGAACTGTTCATCCGTCTCGTTGATGAAGCGCTCTGGCAAAATATTTGCTTCTTGCCATTCCATAAGTCGGCGCTCGAATGCGAAGTTCGTTTCATTGGCCCGTTGAACAGGAGCCTCGAACTGCATGCACCATATCTTCAGTAGGTCATAATACTCATCTACAGTTTCGTCTGGCATTTGGATTGGTGGGAACTCTGATTCCAATATCTCATCTATCATCGCTTGTCTCAGAGCGCGTTCCTCTTCCTCCTGAATACGAGCCAGGTTTTCCTCCTGAATGCGTCTTTCCTCGCGAATCAACTCATCCCGATAGTCGATATCACCTTCGGTACATGCAATGTCATGAGAAGTGCATCAAACATATATTAAACATAACCTCATATGACACAATCATCTTTGCCATCACCAGTATCTTTGCACATACACAAATCAAACTGAATCCATACATGCATGTACAAACAAACATGTGTTTAACAAATAACGTCTTAACAAAGCAATGTTTCCAAATTGTAGCATAATCTTACATACAGCCATTAGTGTGGAAATATATATTTTATCAAAGAAGTCGTGTAAACAAACACAGAAGAAAATTTTAGATAATCACAAGAAACTAACATATGGAAATAACAGCAACATTTTAACGGAACGGAATGGAACAGAACGAAACTAACAATTCCATAAATAACCTAACTAAGGTTTTATCTGCTGAAGTCCTTCCAAAAACTGTTTTCATGTATCCAAATAGAATCCAACAAACAATATTTGTATTACATACACCATCTAAAAGTTGAATGGGGTTTACGCCAGTTTTCTACAAGCTGATATGGCTTCATAGGAGAGCACTGCACTTCAGTGGCCAAGCACTTGATAATGATCACCAATATCAGGATAAATATATAATTTCTCACTACACATTGACCGAATTTGTAAATGTCCATTTTGGCATGCTAATGTTACAATAGTATTTTGGTGATTATCTCAATTATCTGGTGACTAATAGTGACACTATGGTTGCAGGCAAGTTTATCATTCACATAATATTGTGTATTGGCATTCCGCAACATTTTATATCGATAAATTGCTAAATTTGCCATGCAACCATGACAAAAACCAGAGAAATAATCCTTTAAAAATTGCAGTTGGCCCAAGTATATCTGATCATAATAGTCACAGAAATGTGTTAGAACATTACATTTCATACAGATCTATATCTTTTCCATTGTCCTATGTTCCTTACTTCTGAAAAAGCACGTCGGCAGATAAGACAAGAACCTCCCGAAGGGTTAAATCAGTCAACATATTCAGAGTGGTTAAGAAATCTAATCACAACCTACCTCATGGGAATCCTGTAATGTTTGAACATGACGGTAAAGGGATCTAGTGGTTCCCATTCTTGACTACAATAATTTAACTAGGTGCATTTGTCTGCTTGTTTTATTGCATTTAAACAAGAGCTTTGAATGTGGAAATGGGGGAATGGTCTACTGTTTCTAAGATCTAAGTTTCTAAAAAGAATTAAGATAACCATGACTGTCAAAAGGTAAGCACTTTTGTTTCCCACAACTATGCCAAAGTGGGCATAAAAAGTCACAGGAAAAGTCATAGAATTTAATTTTGTCAATGTAAAAGTCACAGTTAAATTAATAGGCCAGTACACATACGCTATGTGCATACACATAAATGTGAACATACATACACATACAAACACACACACATTCTTATTTATACATATCCATACAAAACATAAACATGCATACACATGCAAGATCACATGCTGACTTCACACACACGCACGCATGCACGCATGCACGCACGCACGCCGCACGCACGCACGCACGCACGCACGCTCACCCATGAACACATGCAATGGAACACTGAACGCACTCAACATGAACTGGCATGTCAAAATGACGATGCGCCAGTCATTATTGATGTACATACGCAGCTGTTGTTGAAAAACACACTGTATTAGTGAATACAAAAGCGACACTGCTTAGTTATGGCTATACAGAATTATCTGTCACTAAACAGTCAGCCCCACATCAACACTGCTGCATGCAAGAAAATGGTTTCCGCCACCTCGCCCACTACGCTACAGCACCCCTACGTGTTGTCAAAGCCACTAATCCAGTGCAAAGTGTACAGAAGACAAAATAAAATGGCTTGCCTTCCTCCGTCTGTCCCGCCCCACCACTGGCTGCAGCTTGAAATGTGAAGTAAACATTTCATACATCAACAAACTAATATAAGTTATCATACATGACTCAAATTAAACCTGCTGATTTGGTTTTTAAATAAAAATCTGCCGGATGGATTTGACAAAAACAGGACCACAAACAAGGTATTTGCACATCCTGCTCACCAGTCCAAGTAAGACATATCCTTACATTAGTTAAAATATATATATATATATATATATATATATATATATATATTAACATATATATTATTTTTAACTTAATTAATTTTGTTTCTTATAGATGACAATGACATAGAATAGTTAATATGTAACATGTTTAATTTACTGTATAGTGTGCACAAAACACATGTTGATATAATAATTATAACGAATGATTCAATAGAGGTACGATGGTGATGATTAAGAATTCTCTGATGTTAAATATACTAATGAAAATGTATAAGTTTTTAAATATATTGTTTCCAAAGCTTAACGCATTGTTATTGCATTAACACTTGATTAGAATTAGAAAAATTCATTTGTTCAAAAGTTTCATCATGCAATAAGAAAAAAAAAAAACCCTTATAACTGTGTAACTTATAACTATGGCACCTTATGCATTATATTTTTACATACGTTTACACAGCTTCAAATTTAATTACTGCATTAGCCCTTGATTAAACTTATTGTCATTTTCTACACCAATACAAACATGTCATCAAACAGTAGAGAAACAATAACTGATTAAAATTATGTTCAACTTAATGACATCAGTCTCAACTTCAGCCTCCTACGCAATGTTTGAAATGGACGTTTCCAGGTGTGCATTGTTCTGACAGGTGCTGCTACAGGTGCAATTAAGGAGAAATGTCAGTGGCAAAGTCAAACAACCTGCTGCTGGTGCGGCTGCTGCTGCTGTACCATCTCCTGACGTCTTTTCTCCATCTCCATCTATTTTATAAACAGTAATTAAACAACAAAATGACATACAAAAGTTACAATATTCACCAACACCTTCTGCCTGCCCTACAACTGAAGTTTGAATGCAGTTAGCATATAACATACAAAGCAACTAACTAATCTTATAGCTTATAATAGAAGCCATGCATGATAGCATTTAGCTCATTACAAATGTAGGTCAGTCAACTGTATCGTGTGCAGATTTTACACATCCTAAACATAAGGCAGTTGACTTGGATAAAAGTGAACCAGCCAATAAATGTGAGAGCTAAAACATACTGTAAATCACAAACAAAACAATGACCAGATATAAATGTGAAGGTATTTTAAATTAAATTTACAGTGTAGAATAATGTGCATTTAAAAGCAGATATTATGCACAACGGAAAGATTGATTGAAGGAATTAACACACACAGAAATAAAAAAATAACCTTTTGCAGGAACATCAACTTGAGGCTTTGATTCAGGCGAGTCACCAGGAGTGACAGTGGCAGGTGCAGTGTCACTGGTAGGTGCAATGTCACCATCACCTGGTGCAGTATCACCAGCAGTTGCAGTGTCACTAACTGGTGCAGTGTCACCACCAAGTGCAGTGTCACCAGCAGTTGTAGTGTCACTAACTGGTACAGTGTCACCACTAGGTGCAGTGTCACCACCAGGTGCAGTGTCACCAGCAGTTGTCATGTCACTAGCTGGTGCTGTGTCACCATCAGCTGGTGCAGTGTCACCAGCAGGTGCAGTGTCACCAGCAGGTGCAGTGTCACCAGCAGGTGCAGTGTCACCTTCATCAGGTGCAATGTCACCACCAGGTGCAGCGTCACTAGCAGTTACAGTGTCACTAGCTGGCATGGTGTCACCAGTAGGTGCTATGTCACCTTCAGCTGGTGCTGTGTCACCATCAACAGGTGCAGTGTCACCATCAACAGGTGCAGTGTCACTAGCTGGTGCAGTGTCACCAGAAGGTGCAGTGTCACCATCGGTAGGTGCAGTGTCACCAGAAGGTGCAGTGTCACCATCGGTAGGTGCAGTGTCACCATCGGTAGGTGCAGTGTCACCATCGGTAGGTGCAGTATCACCAGAAGGTGCAGTGTCACCATCAGTAGGTGCAGTGTCACCAGAAGGTGCAGTGTCACCATCAGTTACTGTGTTGTCTGCAGTGTCAATAGTGGGTGGGGCAACGTCACCGTCAGGGACATCAAAGTCACCATCTGGTGCAGTGTCACCATTATGCTCTGTAGAAATATAAAACAAAATAAACACAGATGAAAAAAATTCAAACAAACTGGTGAAAAAATTGCATTTTTGTTTCTCGTGCACAAGTTACTGCTGGTGGCATAAGGACTCCTTTGAGCATCCAGCCAGAAAGGAAAGTGCTTTTGAAAATATGGTTCATTAGGCACATCTTACATTTCATTAATTATACTAATACATGTGTATTTGTTTCTTAATTAACATTTAAATTATTGTAGGATCTGCATTCCATTCCACCGACATCTTGTTTATGAAAACTGCAGTTTTACAGTCGACAAAAAAAGAAAGCATTAAACCTTTCTCTCCGTTTGCATTTTCTTCTGCATCACCTCCGTCATCTGTGAGAATGAACAAATGACATTGTTAGGACTAAGGCAACATTGCAAACAAATTAAAACTTTTATTAAGAGTATTTTTAAAATCCCGTCACAGTGCTATATTGAGAACATGACGCCGGTTCCATGTGAAAATGTCATCGTTTTGAGTGTTTGATATTGTTAACATGAATTTATAACTACATTGTATACTCCTGTTTTCCCCCTGTAGTGGTTATGAATATTACATCTTCAATCTGTCTGTCAAAGAATGGTTCACATATTCAGCTGTGATAAAAATAGTAATAAAATTCTAGAAAAAGACAACTTGATATTACTGTGAGCAGTCCATTACGAACAGTTCATGAAAACAGCTGAATGCCTGAACTGAAACAACATACAGTGTCTATATATGTAGGTTACAATCAGTTGCAATCAGTAGGGCATTAGCAGCAAGACCTCTGTGTACAACCACGTTGGTTACAACCAGTTTCAATCAGCATTAGCAGCAAAACCTGATAAATGTTACTAGTGTGAACTGTATGATACAATGTGTCATATGCAATAACAGTTAGGTAGTCCAACACCCCACAAGCAACACCTGCACAAAACTGTAACACACATTTTAACACACAAGCAGTCTGGAAAAACACAATGATCTTCCTACAAAGTCTTTTCTAAGTAATTTTCATATTGTATAGGATGTACAAGCATGTGCAAATACAGCATTGTGTTTCATAATCCCACAAGCCAGACTAACACGACCAAACACAAACAACTAGCCACGACTGACATACAAAATATGAAGCATTTTATTGTCACATTCAATCAAGCATACAGTTCATGTTAACAGCTGAATAAAATCTACTGGCACGTCACATTCAATATTGTGCAATTTTTGTGACATAACTTTTGTGATCAACACTTGACAAGACCTCAACTGAAGCAGATGGCAATTCCTCATAACTACAAAAACATCCACATTAAATCAAGGGAATGGCGTCTGTATTTGCATTTTTCAAGGGTACACATTAATACACAGACATGTTGTAGCCCCCGCCTATCTACCATGTGGATTTTCTCACAGACCACTTGGGTTTTCCTACAGCACTACAGCCACCCTGTATGCGCCATTAGACAAGACAGACAAATGCACAATGTAGCAGCACTTATAGACCGCCACCACAGAAAGAAGGGAGAACAGTCTGTCTTCTATGTATTTTGCTGGCAATTCAGTGTTGTCTAAATTTCAGTGAAAATGTCAGCCACTAATTCATTGACTGCATGTGATACACAAGACATGTTGAGATATGTCAAAATGTTGCATCGCTACAAAACAATGACAATCACAACAAGCCTGTTTCCTTCATCCTGGTGAATGTAACTGTCTCAAATATGTAAACAACAGAACAACCAACAAATAGGAAGTGACCAGAACGGAACAAGGAAGGCCACCGAACAACCAACGAACCTTACCAGAACCAACAGTTAGCATTGCCTGCAATACCATAAAATCTGCGGCCATAGTCTCTTA
>JAODUO010001531.1:75000-150000 GCA_025642075.2 Ridgeia piscesae
AAACACATAACAATGTTTCAACCAACAAACAGAAAAACCAACTAAAACGAAACTTGAACGCAACGTCACTGCCATTACATACATAAGCTGCTCAACTCTGAGACATCATAACCTTCTTCCTCCAGCACTGTCTGCATCTCTGCCTCCTCTTCCCATGACATTGAAACCCTCCTGTACGTCTCACGGGAGGAATCCGTCTCCGAGGAATACTCATAGTCTTCAGTGGCTCTTCGAGATAACGGGACGTTCATTTTGACCATGCCACAGACTTTTTGCTGCACAATGCGAGGCTGGCGTCGGTATGCCGCGAACGACATACCATGAATGTCAGCAAATGCTACCGCAAGAGAGTCATCCTTCAAGGGCGTCCAACTTCGCCTCGATCGACTGCTGGTTCCTAAGAAGCTCTTACCTGAATACACAATTTGTTTGAAATAAGTTTAGCCACAGGATTTGATAAGTCAATGCTTGAAATCTCTCTGGCTTGCTTATCTATTACCATGCCATCTATGGAAGGAATCACACATGCAATGAACATGCTAAAACCATCACAATTAAGAAACTCCTAATTAACCATTCAGCAGAAAGATTATCAATGGGTCTGTCAAATAAAGAGATTTGATACTTCTTCATAGACGACATCTATACTGGTTTCTCTGTACAATTCCTGTAGGAAACAAGACTTGAATATTTAATGTTTACCAAACTATGACCTTAAATGTTAACCATGCACTGACCTTTGGCCTACTCCCAAACTGAAAGGTAATCATATCCTTGACTTATGACTTAACACACACGTGTAGTTATACGTTTCCTAAACTGTTTTAAGCCCACAACCTGATTAATAACACTATTAGAAATTCATTCTCAGTTAATTAAAATACACAGCTTACCCTAGATGTTATTTATTAGATAATAGGTCAAACTATAAATAATAGTTTTGCCAGTCATGACATCACCTTGCACAATTTTCCAATCCAAATAGTTTGTAGTCCTTAAAAATCTAACCTCTAAGCATGATATTGCAATGGCAGCATCTAATAAAATCTTCAACCCCCACGTCCCATACAAATGGCAGTTTCACGCAGTTCGTACCGGCTTCTAACCAACTGTCTACATAATGGACGACACATTTTAATGAATTTTATATATTTGCTTTTTAATTACCAGCATTCCCTTGCAATTCCAATGGACGTAGTTAAATAAAATCATAACCATGTTGTCACATAACTACAAAATATTATGCATACCCTTAGATAAATCAGTTAAAATCCAGCTGTAATCTAAACATGTAACCTTAAATGTTAGGACTAAAATTGACATCAGTGGCTATGACACTGTGACTTTGATTACCATAAAACACTCTTGAGAAAGATGTGCAAATGACCAGCAGTAAAATGCATGATACAAAAATGGTACCAGAAAGTATCAACGGATATCCTTTGTGGGCCAAACCTATACCAACTGATGGAGCACCAATACTGCTAACTTCCAAGTGACCACCCTGAATGTGGCGGGTAGCATATCCATTCATGCAGCAGTTTTGTTGCAACGGGGCAGCCATATCATTGCTATGGCAACTCACTGTTAACACTTACAGATAACCAATTCAAGGTCCACCCCTTCTTCGGACAACCTCTTGTCTGCTGCTGCCAGCTCCATTTCAGAGATGTCTTCTTCTTCACTCAGGGACATCA
The DNA here is from genome assembly GCA_025642075.2 of Ridgeia piscesae. Lineage (NCBI taxonomy): Eukaryota > Metazoa > Annelida > Polychaeta > Sabellida > Siboglinidae > Ridgeia > Ridgeia piscesae. The sequence goes on from JAODUO010001531.1 coordinate 76,698, forward strand.
GTGAATCAGTCTCACTTGCCCGAAATCTCAGCGAGATTGAGTCCTCGACATCGTATGTCGCCTTGGCTAGAATATCTTTCAAACGGCGTTGTGTACGTTTGCGTCTACGTAGAACTTTCTTCAGGAGACTGGGTCGTTTAACTAAGTTCAGCAAACTAAGCTTGTGATCCTGTGAGCCACGGTGGTAATCAGTGTAGTCGACACCGTGAATGTCGGCAAACTCTCTTGCCAGAATCTCATCCTCCGTCTTACTGCTACGCAATGCGCTCGCCTCTTCGGACCTATCGCTTGTTTTCGCTGGCTTTTTGTGCCTTTTCCCCTCATCAGATTTCAGCGAGGCAGTATCAGGTTTTGCAATTGGCTTAGCAGCACCGACACGTCCCTTGGCGCGGTGGGCTGGATGGGCGGGTCGACGGGCCACACGCTTCTGTTTGGGACGTGGCCGGGAGGGTCGAGTCTTCGGGGCGTGCTGGGGTGGGTGTGGCCCTTGAGAAGCAGGGTGTATCCCACGGCGCGGCGATGGCTGCCCTAGGGCATGACTTCTGAACCTGCCCTTGCCTACAGTCAATTCATGCTCGACGGGAATCTGAAAGGTCTTGATAGTTTTGCGAACGCGGCGTTTCTCTGGTCGCTTGCCTCTGCGTATTTTCTTGATTCGCTTCTCCTGAAGCACTTTCTTTATGTCAGGGATCTCGGTGACAGTTTTCCTTGCAGCCAACACCTGCGCTTTCTCATCCTCTGTTAGTTCATCAAATTCGTCGTTTGCTGTCTGCGCCAGATTCACCAACAGCTTCTGATCCACGGACAACAGGCCAAATTCTTCCCCCGTCAATGTTGCCAGCCTCAGTCTCAGCTGAACATCGGGGTGCAACTTTTCAAACTCATCCTCGGGGATGGTTTCTGAAAAATATTCATCTTCCGTAGACGTCACTTCTTCATTATCTACTCGTGCAAATGTCTCTTCTTCATCTGGTTGTACAATCTCTCGGGTGTCTTCTGCATACATACGTAGAGCCCTAACACTCATACGCCTTAGGACGTCCAACAGACGCTCACCTCGCTCCTCTTTTGTCAGTACCACTTCCTCCTCCTCTTTCTGCTTCGATGTTATCTGATGAACCATCAATGCATGTTGACTGAGTGTCTGTTTGTAACGCTCCAAGTACAACTTGAGTGCTTCAGCCATCATTTCAGTTGCAGCTGTTCGTAAACTGAGTTTTCTCTCTTCTTTGGGCTCGGTTGGGGCTTTGGTTCCTTGAATTCCTCTAATAAGAAAGTTAGGAGATGATTCCTTGATATAGGTTTCTCTGACTGGCCCAAGAAGTGGTGCAAGATAGACTTGAATTCCATGAACCTGCCGGGCTGACGTGGGTCGACTCGTCGGACTCGTTATTCTTAGTGGAGGAGGACTCACTACCTGCAGAATAGTTGGCGTTTTCACTAAACGGGTGTCTTTTTTGGGCTCCTCTAGTACTAATGGACCAATTATGGTTTCACGATACCATCGCAGCGCCAGTATCCTAACAAGTTTCGTGGCTTCTTCTATAGAGTGCAGCCTTTTACGTTGCTCTTTCTCCTCGTCAAGTCGACATTGCTCTTTCTCCTCGTCAAGTCGACGTTGCTCTTCCTCCTCATCTTGTTCGTCAACATCGGGGGCTGTAGTGATGCTAGCTTCAACCGTAATGCCAGATGCATCAGCCAACAAGTCCCCTTCTATTATTGCCCCTACTTCACTGGCGAGACTTTCCCCAGCTGCGGCCTCTTTGGTGCCACCAACATCAGACTCTACAGACCCCTGCCAGGAGCCTGGGTGATTGAGGCCAAAGAGACGGAGTGCCTTTTGTACCACCATGCTCACAGCGGTCCTCAGTGTGAACCGAGGGACCACCGGACCTTCCGGCATGAGCGCATCCATTGGGGTGGGTGCTTCTGCGACAGACCCGCTCTCAACACTCCACCTCTCTGCTGCTTCCGCAACAGTCCCACTGTCATCACTACCCCTTTCTGGCGTTTCTGGGACAGGCCCACCCTCATTTGTATCCGTCTCTGGTGTGGCCAGAGGCATGCTATTCTCTGTGCTATGTCTCTCTGCTTCCTGAGCCTCGACAGGTTCACGTACAGCCCGTGAGTCCATCACAGAGTCACTTTCATTAGTGGACCAAACAGCGTGTTGCGTAGGAGCTTCAACACCACTTTGTATTGAGCGTTGCTCTGCGTCCGTTTGACTCGAGACGATTCCCGGCTGTTTTTGGTCGACAAAATTACTATCATCGACATCACCTGAAACAACATCTACCACAGGTCGCAGCACAGACAGAGTTATTGCACGTGACATAAAGTTAGTTAAGCATCACCAATGAGAAGCATTACAGGCCACGCAGCAATTCGTCAGTTGACACCAAACTGAAACATGGACATAAACTACAATTGGTGTATTATTTAAGGGTCATCTCTGCGGTGTTGAAAATCACCGGACAACAGGGTCACTCTGTGCACAGAAAGCTGCCATGGTGCTACATATGTACACCGCCCAACCAACACGTCAAGACTGCAACATCGAATCTCTATGCATCATGTGCACAAACATATAGAGTTATCACTACCAAACAGAGGAAACATGAGTGTGTCGCCAGTGGGAACTTGTGTTCTTTCAGATTTTATTTCTGATAATTTTGAATAAAATAAAAAAGTAACTTAATTTTGGTGTGCCTAAAATTGGTCACTAATTCCGAAGCACAGAAACAATAGAGTTGCGATGTGTCTGTTGCATTCAAGCAGCACCAGTGTTAGCATGTGCTGGAATCACAGAGCTTACTGCCATGTCTTAGTTTGTATTGGCGTAAGGCTTCCTCCTTCATCCGCGATGTAGCTTCTTTCAAATTACGTGGCTTCTTGGATTGGTCTAAACACAGATGATGTCACTGGAATCTGTATGTGTGTTTCGTTGTGCTAACTGAGCTAGTCTGATCATTCGACAAGTAAACAGACAGTTTCAGATAAAAATGTGACATTATATTGTCGGTCTTATAAGTGTTGAGTCAAGACATGTACATATAAATATAGACAGAATGGCATACACTATTTACTTTGCTGCTTGTAGGTTTTCGGACATTACTGAAATAAACATGTTTAACCTTTACAGACCGGTCGAGCAATATATCACTCGACGCATAGGGGTGGTCATGTATCTTCAGGTGCAGTTTTGCCAATAATAATTAGGTAATAATGTAATTTTCTCTCCACAAACAGATTCTTGAATATGTTACCTTTCCAAAAATGTTTACATATGTCGGAACATTCTTAATAATAATCAAACCACAGGTGTTTAAAAACGTGCATACACATTTCTGACAAAAAATCCAGGTCTGTAAAGGTTCAGGTATATGGACCAAGAATATCTTACTATAATAACATATGTTTGAACAGTAGTAACCTAGCAGAACAGGAAACATTCATGATGTTGTGATACTGTTGCTGGAAGACCATGTGTAATGGTTCATGGATGTTTCATGGGGAACTGTCCATTGCTTCAAACATACAACTGATGCTGTTTGTATTACGTAAATTAAAGTTATCGACTATACACTTACTCCTGAGTTGGAACTTACATAGCTGAAACTGCCGAGTCCTGTAGCTGGTATAGTGAAATGCATGTATTAGATATGCACAGACAAATAGAAACACATCATGATAACATTGGTGTTTGTATAAATATAATTCACAAATGTTAATTTTAGCAAATACCTACATCATAATGTTGGAATGACATATATCATAGTAGTTACAATTAAAGTTGTTACTGCAATATTATTTGTTTAAAATTAACAGAAATAGTGAATAAATTCCATTGGTTAAGTTTTTTGTATTTTAACTTTTTTTAACTAATTATCCACACAACACATCACTGTTGTCATTTTTCACAATTATGTATCAATGTTCAATACGTTATTGAACGGAACAAGAATGTGTTAAATTTAAATTATATAACCCTCTAACTATAACCATTATAACCAACCAATATAAATAATTTGACATGCCCATTAATCTTTACAATTTTTTCTTCAAACAGAAATATAGAAACACATCTTGATAACATTGGTCTTTGTATAAATATAATTCACAAATGTTAATTTTAGCAAATACCTACATCATAATGTTGGAATGACATATATCATAGTAGTTACAATTAAAGTTGTTACTGCAATATTATTTGTTTAAAATTAACAGAAATAGTGAATAAATTCCATTGGTTAAGTTTTTTGTATTTTAACTTTTTTTAACTAATTATCCACACAACACATCACTGTTGTCATTTTTCACAATTATGTATCAATGTTCAATACGTTATTGAACGGAACAAGAATGTGTTAAATTTAAATTATATAACCCTCTAACTATAACCAGTATAACCAACCAATATAAATAATTTGACATGCCCATTAATCTTTACAATTTTTTCTTCAAACAGAAATATAGAAACACATCTTGATAACATTGGTCTTTGTATAAATATAATTCACAAATGTTAATTTTAGCAAATACCTACATCATAATGTTGGAATGACATATATCATAGTAGTTACAATTAAAGTTGTTACTGCAATATTATTTGTTTAAAATTAACAGAAATAGTGAATAAATTCCATTGGTTAAGTTTTTTTTATTTTTACTTTTTTTTAACTAATTATCCACACAAAACACATCACTGTTGTCATCTTTCACATATACGTATCAATACGTTATTGAACAGAACAAGAATGTGTTAAATTTAAATCATATAACCCTCTAACTATCACCATTATAACCAACTAATATAAATTATTTGACATGCCCATTAATCTTTACAATTTTTTCTTCAAACACATATATTTAAATATCAGAATCCACTAAAAATATTAATTCAATGGAACTGTGCATCAAACCCATTCAAAGAATCACCTTTTATAAAGAAATACAAAACTATCACAGGCCAAATAAAACTGGTGTTAATGTCCGATAAGATTAGGCAGGATTTCGATGACTATTTTGAGTGTTTTAGGGACACTGAAGTCACTTTTTGCTATGCAGTAATAAATAAGAATGTAAATATTATTATAATGTGTCGTCAAATGTAAGTTTTAATGCAAAGACAACTGGTGCTTACCCGTCACCGGCTGATCCTCATCTTGCTCCACATTTTCACCTTCTACGCTAGGTGTCTTCTCTAAAAATGGAAACCATTGCTTCAATTTATAATAAACATATAAATATATATATATATATATATATATATATATATATATATATATATATATATATATATATATAGTTGAATCTGGGCCCACTTTGATACAAATGCCAAGAATCACTATTATAAGACACCTGCTACAATTACATCAGTCCAAAACTATGACAACTAGAATAACTTCTTCAAAGATCTTCCAAAATGCTTCTCCTTTATTAGTTTATTTTTGTGGTGACCTCTACAGAATAGAATGTGCACATACACTGAGAGACTTGTTAGTGCTTCCAAGAGATGAACACCAAATGCTGGTGCATAGACAAGAATCAAGATCAAACCCCACTGTTTACTGAATGAACACGAGTGATCGATCATCGATGGCATGACTATGACAATAAATATGAATGTAAATATTATTGTGCTGTGTTATCAAATGTAAGTTTTAATGCAGTGACAACTAGTGCTTACCCGTAGCCGGGGTAGCATCTGCCTTCTCCTCCTCTTGCTGCACATTCTCACCTTCATCTGTTGTAGGTGTCTTCTCTAAAAATGGAAACCATTGCTTCAATTTATAAACAACACTTATACATGTATGTTGAATCTGGGCCCACTTTGATACAAATGCCAAGAATCACTGTTATAATACAGCTGTTACAATTACATCAGTCCAAAATTATGACACACAAAGAACACATTTCACTTGAAGCATAAAGATATCTTTCATGTCTGTTCCAACCCATTCCGGCAAATACAGAACCCCAATATTTGGAGATGTGCCGTTTCAAATGATGCTCTCCAGATATTTACCACTTCCTTTGCTGTTAATAGTCATTCTTATCCTGTCACAACAAGCATCAATACATCAGGTTGAGTAGATGTAGCAGAAAAAAGTAAGTTATACTGTATTCAGTCAAACCAAGATGGGCCTGTATTCAATCCAATTTCAAGAGACAAGACTTCAGGGGTACGTGCATTTAAAAATTAAATAGCATGCTCCCAATAAAAGTAAATTATACTTAATACTCCCGATAAAGCATATGTCGAACTTCTGGATAGTGCCAGTTACTAATGACCATGTTCATCATTGTCAGAATGCTGAGGAAAATTAATTTTCCTCATCATTTCAAAGCTGCCACTGGCAGTCTGTCAAATTTGATTTTGGTAGACTACTCGGAACTGCCATGATAATGTTGAATAAACAGTTTCTTGGCAGACTGATAATCGTTTTTTGCAAGTCGGCAACGGGCATAGGTAAAGGTATTATATCGTGTATCAAAATCTTAGATGTTTAATGCAATGACAACTGCTACTTACCCGAATCAGGTACATCTATTCCTTTATCTTCTTCCTCCATTTTGCAATTTCTTGTTGCTATGACTTTTATCCTAGCAACCGCTAGATGGCGATGATAGTAGCTCTAGGTCGCCATCTATCGGTTTAGCGGAAAACTAAGTTCCTTTTTTTTATTTTCAATGTAAACTAAAAATTTGGTAACAGGATTCAAATAAGGGTTATGATTATGTATAATTATAATGTGATGTAAATATATACCTGATTACCTCAACATGTATATAGACGGCTATTTTAACGCCTTCGTGTGAACTAAGCGAGGTAAATGGTGGCGCCACACCACGGAACGTGGATAATTGCGACTCTGGAAATGTAAAATTAGCGAACGGCTGCAAGCGCCAACTTCTCTACATCAACCGTTATAACGATTATCGCCATCTTCGTAGTGGCGCCCTTTCAAGCATTTCGAAGGGGATCTGATTACAGGCTGTATTTTACGCCTACACATCAAACAGAAGAAGAACTAAAATTGTAATAGTCATCCCTACGTAGCCCTTTGACAGTTCAGTCAATATCCTTTCAGTATGATGACGACGGCCACCAGAACATTGACAACATTGAAAATAATGTGGGCGATAATCAAACCAATGTTTTATTTTGCCAAATTGGATGTAATATTTTTGACGTATGACTGTTAGACATTATTACGCTGACACTTTAAATTAAACCATCCACATACAGGTGAAGGTGTCGAAGAAAAGAATTAGTCCAAAACTGAACCCACTCACTGACTCAGATTTCGGTACTCTGAGGAATTACATTATTTGATATCATATACCCATGATTAATCTTGGCATTATAATTTATTTACTGTCTTTTTTTAGACAAATCGTCCAAATTTTTTGGACATAGTCATAAGTGACTTGAGACATAACATCTATAACTCTTTTCAGAAGTGCTCTCTTAAGACAGGTGAATCAATATGCATGAAAAGATGGTAAAAGTGGAATAAGAAAGCAGGTCCAACAGACTTAGGCATCACTCTGCATCTGCCACATGCCATTAGCTCTCATATCTCAGAAACCATTGAAGATATGTTTCTAATATTTTGCATAGATGTTTCTTATGCTATGTACAAGAAATGTAAATTTGATTGACTCGTTTTAAAGCGCCTATGGTCCTTTAACAATAAGTATATTTTCAATTTTGTTTATTTAAAAAAAATGGTGTTGCTTTTCCTCTAATTTTACATAAGTGTAGATTAGGGTATTTCAAAGAGTAGGGTATTTCAGTGGTTTTAAGCATCACATTAAATTGTACATTTTCGGCGTACACAAGAAGTTTGTAATTGTCTTTTCTAAAGGCATCTTGGGGGTGCGTCTCAGAAAAGCAAAATTTTCACATTGCCTGTTTCTGCCTGGACTTGTAGCTGCTCTCAGTATTTGTGTATTTTATGTATATTTTTTAACTCTGCAGCATGTTGCACAATGCCTCCGAAGCGGGAAGTGATATCGCTGAAAAAGGATGACCCATTGACACTGACATGCGAGTGGCAGGATTGTCAGGAGGTGTTTGAAGTGATGACAGACTTCCTTGCTTCATGTCACCGATCACCTGGAGGGAACTGCTACTTCCGAGAAACACAATGACGAATGTAAGTGTCCTACATTTATGCATATTTTTATTAATTTTCTATTACACAACTATTTTAGTAACTTAAATTAGTTTATTTTAATTATCTCACTTAAATTACAAAAGCTGTGATTTGTTACTTTACAAGTCAATTTAGTATTGTATTTAAGTTATCTAAGTTATTCAATTAAGTTATTTGTTTGTTTAACTTATTTTATGTGGGACAATGCTCCTTGTTTATGAGGAATCGTGACTCGTTTGCTGTAAGTGACAGCATATATATGCGTTTATAAAAGAGCTTTGTATTCAGCCAAACATATATACACATAATACAATCCACATAATTCATTAAAAAAAATCCACATACAATGTAAATGTTGTGTATTATGCCAAATAATTATAATACCAAAGTAAACCTAAATAGCAAAGGTGGGTGAAACTAGCCCAGCGCCCACAGTTATCACGTGGGAAGTCATGTGACCCAGGCTAGGTTCACTAGAATTACCGTAAATGTAAATTTTTAGGTTCGGAGCAATGCCCACATAAAAGGCATTTGACTTGCATCATAATGTCGTATTTATCATATTTATTCAACTTATTTATTAAGCTTGTATGTATTTAGTTGTTTGGTATTGTTAGTACTTCGAGTAGGTTTTTAATCCAGACACATGACACTTTATCAATTTTTCCATATAATAATAGTAAGTGTATCAAAAAAATTCTTATTATATAAAATATTTTAAATCATAATCAAGTGTTATATTTATTAGGATTACATTGTTACTTAGACATTCAATGTGATTACAATAATCATCATTCCGTAAATGTTTCATAATGTGTATACAAAGTATTACAAACCTATGAAAGTAAATGTTCAGTGACCACTGCGTCACTGAATTATCTGCTGGGTCAATCACTTTTAAATTGCCATTCTATAAACTTTTCTGGCAGAATACAAAGTTTTTCAGCAACTGGAAAAAAAGCAGGCCATTGGAAGAATCATATGTATGTTTTAGACTCAATAATATTGCCCTAAAAATATTATTGCAGGAAAACAGCACTTAGCAATGGTGTGCACTGTTGTGTTTTTATAGAATTAAATTCAGGCACAAAAAACACAAATCAGAGTTCTTTAAATGAGAAATACAAGCAAGAGAAGTTGACTTAGCTAAGTGTATTGTAATGCACATGCTAATATTATATCACTCGTGATTCATGAACACATTGTTGATCAGTGTTTCCCCTGCCATATGGTGAGCATGGTGGGCCACCTCACTGTTTTTCTAAGCCACTTCGCTCAAAACAGGGTTAGAAAAATCATGATTTGTTTGGGAAAAATTGAATAAATCAGATTGGTTCGATTAAATTAGATTGTTTCGATTAAATCAGATTGTTTTCGATTAAATTAATTTATTTGATTTTTTCAACATTCTCTACAAACCCTTATAAGAAATAATATATTTTACCAATTTGTACAACTATCTCAAAATAATTCCACACAGAATCTAGTTGACGTGGCATGGTGACACAACCAGTCAACCACAATGTGCAGTCACAATGACATCAGAATGTTCTGCCTACTAACTTACTAAGCCTAGATACCAGACTGTCCTGCTTCCATGCCTTGCTGCCTTTATTTCCTGGCTTCTCAGTAGGATTGGCAGTCCCTTCCCTCAAGATATATGTGGCTTCACCTTCAAGCCACATATCAACAGATTAAATCAAAGCATGCAATTAGCTGCAGTCAGTTGGTCCTTGGCAGGTGAGAATACAGATAAAGGTATGCCTCTGCCTCTTCCCAATCAGTCAGTCATGCCTCAGTGATCATATGTATCACTTGCCTAACACAACATACCAAAGTCCAAGCAATACACCAAACAATGATTTAATTGACCACAGTTGTAAAAACATGTGGGCCTAGTAATAAAAAAGTCAGCTGTCTTATTGTGGAGTGTTGTTGAGGATTATTATTATAAATTCGCACAAATAAATTGAGCACTCGGGTAAGTATAAATTTAAGATAATCTGAAGAAAAAAAAGATTTTTTTCATGTTGATTTAATCGATGATTTAATCAATTTGATTAAATCAACGCCAACCCTGGCTCAAAATATGCCAAAATTGTCATCTCATAGCTATTTCTTGCCATAAACATGTTTACACGCTGCTGCATTGTAGATTGTAGTTATGCATTTGTTTCCCCTCTCTATAACAGGGAATATGTAATGCACCATTTTGTTGGTAGTTTCTAAAATAGTTCTGGGTGCCCTCGGCCCCGGATTTATATAGCGTTGTATAACACGTTCGGTGCTCACTCAACCCATCCTACCACCCATCAGTTTACTCAGGAAACACTGGTTGATAGGGCAAAGCTTGTCGTAGGTGACACGCATGATAAATAGCAACACACTGGACAAATTGTTTCTACATCCGGTAGTAACAGACGTCTGTGTTCCTCCAGGGTTTGTGTGTCACTGGCGAGAGTGTGGACTTGACGCTCTCGGTGAGTTTGTGGAGCTGGTGCGTCACGTGTACTTCCACGCGTTCCACGTGAAGATCAAGAGCATTGGCATGTCACTCATCCTCAAGAACCAGTTACGTGGCTGTCTGCTCGAGTCCGTCAGTCGCAACATGATCCCAGAGCTCCCTGATCAACTGCAGTGCGGTTGGGTCGGTTGTGAGGTCAGTAACACAATTGATTCATTGGCATAATAGTAATATGTATTTTATTTAGTGCCACATCTAGTGTTGTTAATGTCGCTTCACAAAATATTAAAATGCAAACATAAGAATGGTAGAATTGCTATAATTCAATAAATAATTATGTATTAAAATATTAATAGTACTAATAATAAAATAAATGCATATTGAATAATGTAAAATTTCAAAATAAAGAAGTAAAATATTATATATAGATGTATATGTTATGTGTGTATATATATATATATATATTTATATATATAATATACATATATATTATATATATATATATATATATATATATATATAATATACACACATACATCATCATCGAAATCTGGCAAATGTCAGGGCAAGAAAAATAATTACACCTGATAAGACAGATGTAATATTTAGTGGTTCACACGACACGTGTTTTAAAGCTGTTGGGCCAGTTCAGGCCACGAGTTTTTAAATTCTACTGGTCAGTGGTTTCAATCCGACTGATCACCATCGACATTTCCGTAACTCGACCGTTCACAGAAAAATAGTACGATTTTAATACATTAGTCTATTTATTAAAGTTCATTTTGTTACATTTTATTGATAACTTATTACACAACTGAATCTAAAATATTGTCATGCATACACAAAGACTTCTATGCACTGTGGAACTTTTTGTAAACACCCGAATGAGTGGCAAATGGCAAGAATCACTCATAATTCACCCAATCAGTGATCTTGTTACACGTAGCCATTGTCAAAGTCATGAATTCGACTTCGCTGACTTTGCTTTAGTCTCAGTGCAATTATGCAAAACAAAATATTAATAGAAAGTGTCAATGAGTAAATCAGTTGTCAATATGAAATAGTTTGTTTTATAATGTCCGAGAAATGGCCTGCAATGAAGGCTATAATAAATAATATTGTAATTTTTTGTTTTACATAATTTTTTCAAATTTAAACTGAGTTTATTATGCGATATGTAGAAGAGACACAACACAGTGAAGACTGACTGTTGTCACTGAAGTTGATATTTAATTTCCCGTAATATGTAGTAATCCATGTAATAGTCTATAAATAAATATGCTAAAATTGTATGGTGTGATGCCTCAGATTTTATATTAGCAGACTGACACCATGATTAAAACATTTCATTTAATATTGAGTTATCTTTTTATATTGTAGCAGTCTGAAAAATGTACATTAAAAAAACACTCGCAACATAAGAGCTTCGGAAAGTCTTCATGATGTCACTCCTGTCGAAACTTGGTCTTCTAAAGTGTCAGGTATCTTGGTAGCAGCATATTTTGTTTACAGTATTCAGGGCAGTAACTTTTGGCGGGCCATTAACTTGTCAAATCTATTGGCCCCCGGGCCAGTGGACACAGACATTTGATGTCAAGGCCTGATTAGTAAAGCAGATTGAAAATATTCATTCAATAAATGGTTCGGATGACAGTGGATGGTTACTATTTTATAGGCATTGTTTGACAACGCAGAGAGATTCTACATTCACGTTAGAAGTCACGCTGACTGCTACACAGAGGGTAACAACGTGCCTGGCGGGTGTCGCTGTATGTGGGACGGTGAGTGCACACTTGCGTAGACTGTCTGGTGTATGCTGGATGGTGAGTGCACACTTGTGTAGACTGTCTGGTGTATGTTGGATGGGGAGTGCACACTTATAGAGACTGTCTGGTGTATGTGAGATGCTGGGTGCACACTTTTATAGACTGTCTGGTGTATGTGGGATGGTGAGTGCCCACCAGAGATGGAGTAATCGTACTCGTGTACTCGAGTACGAGTACTTTTTGAGTACTCGTACTCGTACTCGAGTACGAAGGAAAATGTCGCACTCGTACTCGAGTACATTACTAAAGTAATCGTACTCACGATTACTTCTCACGATTAATTTTTTTTCATATGAACTGTTGCAAGCAAATATATTAGACAGATAAAAATGGCAATATTAGAAGTAATTTAATAAATGTAATAATAATCAAGGTATTCATTTTCTATTACTGTTAAGCATTTCATTTAAATAAATATTCAGTCAGATTTCCCTAATTTATACCTTCTCTTCACAGAGAAGCAACATCTCCTCACCCTCCTGCTTAGTACAAAGTACAAGTTATATTGTGACAGTCCCTGGGAAGCACTGCAGGAGATAAGCATCCCCTAACATCTTGCTTTGTAATTTTAGAAGCCAGGCCACAGCCCCACCTGTACTGTTTGCTCTGTCAGCATGGTGTGAATGACTGGTCATATTTCCAACATCCAGAATCTTGACTGGGTCTGGGCGGTTAGCTGCTAAATCCCTGTCTATTGTGTTTAATTAAGTGCAAACTGTAAACCTGTCTAACTCCACAACTATTCTGGAGTCAAATACATTGAAATGTATTTAAATACAAATATTCTTGAGGGATTACAAATAAAATTACAAATACTTTCAAATACATTGAAATGTATTTAAATACAAATATTCTTGAGGGATTACAAATACAATTACAAATACTTTCGAATACATTGAAAAGTATTTCAAATACTTTTTCATATATTTTTCAAATACTTTTCATTTTGTATTACTATGTAGGTAAAAGAAAAGCAACACATATATTGAGACATCTAGTTTATAGGCATAATTAGTGTTTTGCTCATATGATGACAGGCAGACCAGTGCTAGGGAGTATTGTTATTGCTAACTGCACCACAGTAACAACTGACTGAAAGAGGTAAAGGCCAAAATACAGTGTTTGTTTGTTAAGCCAGGAGGTCCATAATAATATAATGCCTATGTTGCCCTCAGAAGAGACACTGCTAATCATTGCTAAGATGTTGTGAGGAAGGCTCAACTTCAAAGTCAGCCAGAAAACCAGAATAACCTGGTGCCAAATTGAAGCCTGACTAAAGAACAAAAGGGGATATTGACCTATGGTCACTGTTAGGTACTAATCCATCCTCTGGCTCTGAGCAAACAAAAGTTGTGGTCACTGCAGGGCCATGGGGGAAGCCTGCTGTTAAGTGTCTTCATCAGCACAGCTGGGTGAAGTTGCAGTGCATTAAGGTAATCAGTTTGGCAGGCATTACATGTGACAGTGAAAAAGAAATGTTGATACTGACAATGTATTTGAAAAAATATTTGAAAAAGTCAAATACTTTAGGAAAGTATTTAAATACAAATACTTTTAATTCCTAAACATCAAATACAAATTTATACTTAAAAGTATTTAAATACTTTCAAATACAAATGTATTTGACCCCATGTCTGGACCCATCTGATATACTACATATTTGAATTGGATACTCTTGAATATGCCCCCCTGGTTTTGAAGAGTTGTTATTGTAATGTATTTGATCATGTGTATTTGAAATTCTTAAATGCCTCCTATTTGTATTTGATTCAGAAACCATAAATTAAATTATTAATCCAGCATTAAATGATTCATCCAATACCTGAGAAAGTCGTCTAATTATTAATAATAATAACACCTGGATAGGGGATAGCAGTAATCAGTTAGAACATTAGTGACACAACAACAGAACAAGAATGACACCTAGGGATTCCATGAAAGTCGCCTTTATGTTAGAAACAGGACATTCATTAAAGTAATCATGAAAGTAATCATGATTACATTCTAAAGTAATCGTACTCGTACTCGAGTATATTGTAAAGTAATCGTACTCGTACTTGAGTACATTTGTTTTCTGAGTACTCGTACTCGTACTCATGCATGTTCAAAGTAATCGTACTCGAGTACATTTGTATTGTACTCGCTCCATCTCTGGTGCCCACTTGTATAGACTGTCTGGTGTATGTGGGATGGTGAGTGCACACTTATATAGACTGTCTGGTGTATGTGGGACGGTGGGTGCACACTTTTATAGACTGGTGTATGTGGGATGGTGAGTGCACACATATATAGACGGTCTGGTGTATGTTGGATGGTGGGTGCACACTTATATAGACTGTCTGGTGTATGTTGGATGGTGAGTGCACACTTTTATAGACTGTCTGGTGTATGTGGGATGGTGAGTGCACACTTTTATAGACTGTCTGGTGTATGTGGGATGGTGAGTGCACACTTATAGAGACTGTCTGGTGTATGTTGGATGGTGAGTGCACACTTTTATAGACTGTCTGGTGTATGTGGGATGGTGAGTGCACACTTTTATAGACTGTCTGGTGTATGTTGGATGGTGGGTGCACACTTTTATAGATTGTCTGGTGCATGTGGGACGGTGAGTGCACACTTTTATAGACTGTCTGGTGTATGTGGGGTGGTGAGTGCACACTTTTATAGACTGTCTGGTGTATGTGGGATGGTGGGTGCACACTTTTATAGACTGTCTGGTGTATGTGGGACGGTGAGTGCACACTTGTGTAGACTGTCTGGTGTATGTGGGATGGTGAGTGCACACTTTTATAGACTGTCTGGTGTATGTTGGATGGTGGGTGCACACTTTTATAGACTGTCTGGTGTATGTTGGATGGTGGGTGCACACTTTTATAGACTGTCTGGTGTATGTGGGATGGTGGGTGCACACTTTTATAGACTGTCTGGTGTATGTGGGATGGTGGGTGCACACTTTTATAGACTGTCTGGTGTATGTTGGATTGTGGGTGCACACTTTTATAGATTGTCTGGTGCATGTGGGACGGTGAGTGCACACTTTTATAGACTGTGTGGTGTATGTGGGGTGGTGAGTGCACACTTTTATAGACTGTGTGGTGTATGTGGGATGGTGAGTGCACACTTTTATAGACTGTGTGGTGTATGTGGGATGGTGAGTGCACACTTTTATAGACTATCTGGTGTATGTTGGATGGTGGGTGCACACTTTTATAGATTGTCTGGTGTATGTGGGACAGTGAGTGCACACTTTTATAGACTGTCTGGTGTATGTGGGATGGTGAGTGCACACTTTTATAGACTGTCTGGTGTATGTTGGATGGTGGGTGCACACTTTTATAGACTGTCTGGTGTATGTTGGATGGTGGGTGCACACTTTTATAGACTGTCTGGTGTATGTGGGATGGTGGGTGCACACTTTTATAGACTGTCTGGTGTATGTGGGATGGTGGGTGCACACTTTTATAGACTGTCTGGTGTATGTGGGATGGTGAGTGCACACTTATATAGACTGTCTGGTGTATGTGGGATGGTGGGTGCACACTTTTATAGACTGTCTGGTGTATGTTGGATTGTGGGTGCACACTTTTATAGATTGTCTGGTGCATGTGGGACGGTGAGTGCACACTTTTATAGACTGTGTGGTGTATGTGGGGTGGTGAGTGCACACTTTTATAGACTGTGTGGTGTATGTGGGATGGTGAGTGCACACTTTTATAGACTGTGTGGTGTATGTGGGATGGTGAGTGCACACTTTTATAGACTATCTGGTGTATGTTGGATGGTGGGTGCACACTTTTATAGATTGTCTGGTGTATGTGGGACAGTGAGTGCACACTTTTATAGACTGTGTGGTGTATGTGGGATGGTGAGTGCACACTTTTATAGACTATCTGGTGTATGTTGGATTGTGGGTGCACACTTTTATAGATTGTCTGGTGCATGTGGGACGGTGAGTGCACACTTTTATAGACTGTGTGGTGTATGTGGGGTGGTGAGTGCACACTTTTATAGACTGTGTGGTGTATGTGGGATGGTGAGTGCACACTTTTATAGACTGTGTGGTGTATGTGGGATGGTGAGTGCACACTTTTATAGACTATCTGGTGTATGTTGGATGGTGGGTGCACACTTTTATAGATTGTCTGGTGTATGTGGGACAGTGAGTGCACACTTTTATAGACTGTGTGGTGTATGTGGGATGGTGGGTGCACACTTTTATAGACTGTGTGGTGTATGTGGGATGGTGAGTTCACTCTTATATCCTGACCAAAACATCACATTAACTCCCTGAGTGGAGGATTTGAGACTCTACCACCATGCTGTGAGAGGCAAGGACAAATCCTGAACTGTGAATTGTCAGTTGCAGTGTGGTTGCTATGGCAACAGAAAGGAGACACAAACCAAGGACAGACTCGTGTTGTAGGTTGCAGTATGGTGGCAAAAAGTAAACACAAACTGAAGGACCACGTGAAGAGTCACACTCAGGAGAAGGTCGTGGCCTGTCCTACGTGTGGCAGCCTCTTCTCCAACACGACCAAGTTCTTTGACCACATCAAGCGACAAACTGACACAGAAGGTAGGTCCATGCTACTGTTTAGCCAATTAAGTACGTATGTATCTGCCTATGATGGGCCTGTTTCACCAAGTTAATTTAACGTAATCGATAGTGACATAGTGTACCAGGTAGTTGTGTTCAGTACACAAAAACCTGTGTTTAACGAAGTTGTTGTTTAAGGCACACAAGTGTTCACAATGTTGTGTATGGTACATTACAACAGTTTACAGTGTTGTTGTTGTTTATGATACATGACAAACACTGCTTCAGTTTCCTCTGTCAACCCACAGCCAGTATTTACAAAATTACAATGTTATTGTTTATGTCACTGGACAACCCATGTTTACAATGATGGAATGGTATGGATAAACCGTATTTGATGTATTACTATTTAAGGCACAATGTTTACAATGGTTTTAATTACATGGCACATAGTATTTACAGTATTATTTACAAAACTGGACAGAACTACCAGTGTTGTTATTGTTGTTTACAGTACAGAACTACCAGTGTTGTTATTGTTGTTTACAGTACAGAACTACCAGTGTTGTTATTGTTGTTTACAGTACAGAACTACCAGTTTTGTTATTGTTGTTTACAGTACAGAACTACCAGTGTTGTTATTGTTGTTTACAGTACAGAACTACCAGTGTTGTTATTGTTGTTTACAGTACAGAACTACCAGTGTTGTTATTGTTGTTTACAGTACAGAACTACCAGTGTTGTTATTGTTGTTTACAGTACAGAACTACCAGTGTTGTTATTGTTGTTTACAGTACAGAACTACCAGTTTTGTTATTGTTGTTTACAGTACAGAACTACCAGTGTTGTTATTGTTGTTTACAGTACAGAACTACCAGTGTTGTTATTGTTGTTTACAGTACAGAACTACCAGTGTTGTTATTGTTGTTTACAGTACAGAACTACCAGTGTTGTTATTGTTGTTTACAGTACAGAACTACCAGTGTTGTTATTGTTGTTTACAGTACAAAACTACCAGTGTTGTTATTGTTGTTTACAGTACAGAACTACCAGTGTTCCCACTGCAGTAAGAAGTTTGCTACAGAGCGACTCCTACGAGACCACATGCGTCACCACGGTAAGTAAGCAGGAGCCAGTGTTGTCAGCTACTCGTAGACGTTTCATCCATATGTACCTTAGCAGGGGTATCAGGGTCCATACGGGGCCTTCAAAGTCTTGAAAAGTCTTGAATTTTATGGATAAATTCAAGGCCTTGAAATCCTTGAATTTTACAAAAAAAGTCTTGAAAAGTCATGAATTTTATTGTTGTCAATGAAATAATGTTTTACTCAACTGTTGTGAAGAGTAGCAGCCATAGGCTAATGGCTGTTGGACGGAAGTCTTAGCGCTATGTCATTGTCGGCGTTGAGAAGGCCAACACATAAAATAACTTGCATGCTCATTGTGCAATCTGCATTTCATCATGGTCTCCGTCCACAATCGCCCAACACCTTATGCATGCAGACCATCAAAAACCACCCAGTAAACTCGCAGTTCGTGGGCTTTTCGTTTACCACGATCAGATCTTCTTTTACATTAACCTCCCAGCTCAAACTGCTGATCTAAACTCTGTGTAGGTCACGGAAACGTGCTGCCACCATCTTGTGAAAATTTGTTTTCATTCGCAAATTAAGGGAGTTTATTTGAAATGATGTTGAAGTGCGTTTGTCTAATTGACCTATGACATCGTGCAGATTTTGGCAGATATCAATATATGCAACGTGAATAATGTCGACAGCAATCATGGAGACCTTATTATCGTCCATCTACGTTGTCTGTACAACTTATTGTTGTTGAGATACGAAGAAGATGACCTGTCGGCGGCATATTCAGTTTGCCGATATGCAGCCATCTTGTTGATCAGATCACCATCCATACCTTGTTTGATTTATTTATTTTAAGATATTTTATTACCATGGTCACATTGCTTCTGATAAGGGAGCACCTATTTGTGAAAGGAGTGTGCTATCTTTCAATATTTTGGGTGCTGATTTTACATAGGAAAAGGACATTCCATTCGGCAAATATGATTGGCAAATGGTAGCTATTTTGTAAATGATAGCATGATGTTTGTCTTTAGTCATGTCGGTGTTGTTTACAAAAGCAATTATAATTTGAAAACTAACCGTCAAAATTGTATAAATGTTTTACCAGGATAAAACTAACATACTTGGCTACATTAGTTTCATAGGGTCACTATGGTAGATCTTAAATGTAACTGATTGAAACACAACAATTTTAATAACACATTTTGTTCACACATTCATTCCATGTACAATGCAATTCATTTTGTATATTGTCATGCATCGGTTATCGAGTTATCTAAGTTTTAATACAAGCAACATGCAGCAACGTAATTCACGGTTGGCTGACATCTTAAAATGGTCTGCCCACAGCATGGTGTAAAATAGGAGGGCTGTCTACCCAGGAAAGAGTTAATATGACATGAAATGATAGACTTGTATGTGTCGTGCAGTGAACCACTACAAGTGTCCGTTCTGTGACATGACTTGTGTGTATTGTGCAGTGAACCACTACAAGTGTCCGTTCTGTGACATGACTTGTGTGTGTTGTGCAGTGAACCACTACAAGTGTCCGTTCTGTGACATGACTTGTGTGTGTTGTGCAGTGAACCACTACAAGTGTCCGTTCTGTGACATGACTTGTGTGTGTTGTGCAGTGAACCACTACAAGTGTCCGTTCTGTGACATGACTTGTGTGTATTGTGCAGTGAACCACTACAAGTGTCCATTCTGTGACATGACTTGTGTGTGTTGTGCAGTGAACCACTACAAGTGTCCGTTCTGTGACATGACTTGTGTGTGTTGTGCAGTGAACCACTACAAGTGTCCGTTCTGTGACATGACTTGTGTGTGTTGTGCAGTGAACCACTACAAGTGTCCGTTCTGTGACATGACTTGTGTGTGTTGTGCAGTGAACCACTACAAGTGTCCGTTCTGTGACATGACTTGCTCCACCCCGTCAGGACTCCGCACTCACATCCGCTACCGACACACGACAGAGAAACCCTTCAAGTGCGAAGAGTGTGAATTCAGGTGAGTCGTGTTACAAGTTCATCATTGCAAACTCTTCAGTTGTGACCACTTTGATTGTGGCTGACGAATACATTGAACTTATCTACATTGCAACATGCTATGAGCATGAGCTAGGTGGTAGAATCGAGTCCCACATGTAGAGTTCCAATGGGGATTGCTAGGGGGCGCTGATACATAACTCGGGCCTTTTATCAGTTCATCTTTGAATTAATTTAGACTCCAACAGTTATTACTATGAGGAAGATCTACAACATGTGTTAACAAATGCTGGATATAATGAATGAATGCTGCATAATGAGGTAACAGGATGCTGACAGTTGACGGTATTATGCCCAAGTTGCATAATGGCACCACCTGGTTTATTAGTTCTTTATATACCTCATTGGTATTTATTAAAATGAACTGCGTTTGACCAAAGAATGAGGCTGTTTGCAGTTGCCACGATCTTTGTGCGAGATACCAGCAATGGTTGTTCTAACCATGTGTTTGGCATTGCATTGTATTGATCAAAGAACAGCTAGTGATTTAGAATCTTTTTGTAAAGATTTTATCTGTTTTTTAGCAAAATCATATAATCCATTTACTATTCAATTTTTTTCATGACCTATTTATTTTTATTACCTACTTGTTTATTCTTTTTCTTGTACATCATAATTGTTTTAATTGTATTTTATGTATTGTACTTATTTTTTTATTGTATTTTATATATACATATGGACTTTTTTGTTTGAAATAAACATCATATATATAATATATATATACCATAAGTATATATAATATAATATAATATATATTTACTATTACCAAACCATGTGATTCCAATTAACGGGACCTGCGACGTGTCCTAGGGGGAAGACTTCTGCTGTCCTGAGACGTCACATGGAGACTCACAGTAAGACATGGTTCAAATGTGACATGAACTCCTGCAAGTACAAAAGTCACAACCTCAGCAACATGAACATCCACTACCGCAAGTGTCATGAGGTAAAGCCACACACATATTTAAATAATTACTTATTTCAGGTCCATATTCCCAGTAATAGGACTTGTGGTTTATTTCAATAAGTTCGTTTCTTCAGCGAGCGTTGTGACAGGTTTTCACTATGTAGGACATTTTTTATTTCCCACAAGTAAATCAGTCGGAAGTGACCAACCATTCTCTCTTCAGAAACACAGTAAATTAAAAAAATTGAAGCACCTGAACACAATCTCATTGATATGGGGACTGTACAAATGAATTGTATATTATTATGTTTGAATTATTATTGTATTGTTCGAATACTGACTTGTGGACTATAATTTTATGTAACTTAACAAGTTTGAATAATTGAAACACTATAAAAGAAGCCAGTGACCTGAGTGAGTGAGAGAGCACCTGTTTACAGGGTCCGTCTGGAGCCAAGTATACCTGTCATCTGTGTGAGATGAGATACGAGCGAGGACACAGACTGACACTGCATCTGAAGAAGAAACACAAATTTAAATGGCCGTCGGGTCACAATCGCTTCCGGTAAGGCTCCAGCTTAGAGCTAGCACTCCCATCTTGCAGGTGCTCATAGGCCTCATATAACTGGTATAAACTGCTGCTGGAGGCTGAGACTGATTTAATTCGCTGCTGGTGTGAATACATACCGGTATATTGGACTGGCATTCGCACAGATCTAAAGTGTGGTTTTGAAGATGTGGTGTGCATGCTGGGTTCATTAACATTCTTAGTGTATGAGTATGGGGACAGTTTCAGTAATGTTGTTAAGAGCTCTTAAACCCGATTCGGTACTTTAAGATTAATTTTAATCATCTTAAATACCTGAAAACTTTCAACACTGTGATGCACCAGCGGAACATAGTCACTGGTGTGTCATGGAAATAGTGTCCTCAGTAATATCACAATGGCGTTTTGAATTTAAAAAATCTAATTTAACAAACAATTTTGTTTAATGATGAATTTTCCATAAGAACTCTTTGTCATTGTGAAATGGTCTCCTGGAATCCAAAGAGGTAAAATACCACGTAACTATTTTGCTAATTAATACCAATTTTGCTGTGGCAACTGGCAAGTAACATTTCTCAACCTAAGATCACTTGCTATCGACCATAGCACGGTTATTGGTGGATTCACCACATGCCTGGGCCACGCAATACCGCCACCTCTCAGTTATGTGTGGTGACTGTTCAGTATTTTATTATGGCAGTGCATTTGCACCTATGATCATATTAAGATCAAATTAATAGATTTTTCCCTCATGGCGAAATTCTCTTGTGATGTTTGACAGCTCGAGAGATAACAATTATTAATACATCAAGTCAATTTTACAAGAGTAAGTAAAAACAAGTTATAAGAATTATATATGATTCAAAAGGAATATAATCTACACAAGACATCAATAATAATAATAAAACCTGTTCATTAAAGCAGTTCATTATGTAAGGGATTCCAGTGTGAGCAATAACAGATCATTCATATTTTTATATTACCTCTTGTTATTAGTTGCAATGTCAGAAAAAGCAATCTCACATAAATGTTCTACTTTGAAAATGCATTATTAGCTCATTTTTCCATACTGAGAAATGTAGCAACTTATACTGTTGCCTGGGCACTGTGTGTTTATACCAGTGAGCTTTCTTGATCTTCTGTAGACATGTTTTGTAGTTTTATAACCGCGGGATTTTGTTGCAGGTACAAGTTGCATGAAGACGGACTGTATCGGCTACAGACCGTGCGCTACGAAAGCATCGAACTAGCCGAACAGATGCTCGGCTCCGACAACAAGATCGATGACTCTGACAGCACCGGTAACCTGAGCGAGACAGTGGTGCCCTCTATGGAGCAAGACGGCGATGCGATTTGTGAGCCACCTGGTGACGATCAGGGGAGTAGCAGAGACGACGACTACTCGTATAACCTACAGATGCTCGGGGAAGTGGCGCTTCATTTCCCAAAGGGTCACCAGAGTCTGAAGGGTTCGGAGTCGGATTTAGAGGGTGATGATAATGAGGGTGAAGAGAGTGATGACATGGGAGGGTCAGTTGTCCAGTCTTTCGGACATCCAGATGGACAATTTAATGACAGTGTAGTTGACATTACATACGAGAGTATGGAGGACCACACTGAATACGGCTTCGGTGGCGACGAGTCACAAGAGCCCGAATGTAGTTCCAACACATCCCACCAGGTGGATAAATATGTGCTGTTCAACGGGGTGAAGCTGTTGATTCCACCCGGGACCGTCGACGTCATTGACAACATGTTGGTGTGCGTGTCACCACCGTCGGGTGTCACCACGACGACCTCGCATGATGACATGGGAGAGATGATGCCAGTCACTGTCATAGCAACGGGAGATTCCAACTCCTCGCAGATGGAAGACCCTGGCTCAGTCAGTGGGACGTCGCAGAACTTGGTCTTCACTGAAGTATCTCCTATGCTAGATCTGTCATAATGTGGACTTTGTCATTGTACATAGTGAATTCAGAATTGTTGTGTACAGTGTAGTGATACTTGGGAAAATGGTCGATGTGGAACTTTTGTCACAACACTGTTACACGGGAAGTTTGTGGGCTCTGACGATGGACATTCTTATTAATTCTTCAACTTAAGGTACAGTTAAGCATGTTATAAACATCCTGTTAAAGGGAAACCATTACATTTTACAGTGATACGAGTGGCATCTATGTAAGTCAGTCTGTTGCACAGTTATCTTGGCAGAATTCATCTTTAGCAAGCTGAAAGTAACAAACTTGTGCAAGCTTTGAAACTGCAACATGAAAGTTTTAATCCAGATTCTCCCAAGTGTATTTCTCTAACTAGTATGGCAACTGAGGTCAAATTTGAAGAATTTGTGAGAGGTTGCAATAAATAGTTAAACTAATTCTTTATAGAATTGTTCGACGGTGTTGATAGCCTATATATATATATATATATGTGTGTGTATAATATATATATATAGATATATATAGATATATATGTACAGTTGTACCATTTTAATATGTACCATTTTGATATATGTCATTTGGTATATACCAAACACCAGCAGTAGAACTCCTGGTCAGATGTAAATCATGACAATTTATGTTTGGATTTGATCCTTTTTGTCATTACATGGAATTCATTGGCATGTCTAAATACAAATTTAACCCATGTCTTGTGTTTTAACAGTTGAAACAGTTTATACAATTATGCCAGGATATATTATTTAGAACTATAGTTAAATACTCATTCTGCTGATGAGTCAAGAACAGAATATACACAGAACTTGTGTTAAAATCTGCATTAAGTGTGCGTTGAACTTTTCCCTGGAAATAGATATGATGTTGAAAACAGATGAAATGTAACAATATTCTTTATTACAACAAACAAAAGCATCCATTTCATCAGCCAATAGCACACAGCTAGCACCTGTTACACTGTACATTTAAACATTCACTTATTTTACAAGCGTAATTTTGTATAATAGAACATTTTGTTGATTTGTTTTATATCATTATCAAAACAACTACGACATCTGGGATTGTTTACATAATTAAACACATCCAAACAACAAATTCACTTAGTTAAGTAATCCTTGATTAAACTTGCATGAAAGCGAACATCTACCCCCCCCTTAACTTGGTTTACAAGCGAAGACTGAACACAGGAGGACTTACCAAGAACTATTCACAGATTACAAGAACATAACCACAACAAAAACCTATTCATGCATTTAGCAGCCTCTCCTTCGTTGGTCTGATAGTAGACATGTATGGTTGCTTGGTAATTCAGTTTGAATTTTGAAAACCCCCATTGAATCACATGAACCAAATACTGTCTTGCTTCCCACTTACAGTGCTAACATATCAGTCTCATAAATAGAATCAAGATAATAAATACAAATATTGTGAGAAATAAATAACACTGCATGCATGTTGATTCCTTAAAAGCATCTTAACATACATTAACACATCAGAAACAATTATTCAATCATCAATGGCCTAAGCATACTTTATAAGCAATACTCTCAGGTGAGTCAAATGCAGATTTATACATATTTACAAATAAATTTACACAATGTATTCCCTTTATATATGTGGCTCTCATAAACACCCAACATTTCTCAAGGATAAACACTTGCTCGACATGTCAAGCAGTAATTTTAACAACAATACCGTCACTTTATAATAATTCACAATGTCGCCATTCAGAAATATTTTGAACAACATTTACATTCTTCCACACTTCCACAGAATTTGTACACTATTTCTTACATATTTTATCAGTTTCACCAAATCAGTGGTTTAGAACCTAGACACCCTCAACCACAAATATTTATGGTACAACCAAAACATCCTTCGTATCTGAAACATCCGAAGCATGATTTTTGGCAGCTGAAGCACATGTGATGAATACAGTATATCAGGTTGTTATCCCATCAAGAAGGCTTAGTAGTATCATATGTTGATTTAAACAGGAGCAAGGATCACCCTTGCTTGTATGGTACGACTCG
This sequence comes from Ridgeia piscesae, assembly GCA_025642075.2. Classification (NCBI taxonomy): domain Eukaryota; kingdom Metazoa; phylum Annelida; class Polychaeta; order Sabellida; family Siboglinidae; genus Ridgeia; species Ridgeia piscesae. The sequence continues at coordinate 102,268 of JAODUO010001531.1, forward strand.
GCGGAACAGAAGAATGTGGGGTTCTGAAAACAAACGTAATCACAACACTAAAAAGGTAAGTTCTCATATAGCGCAGTATCCAATAGTCAGGATTGCTGAAAGCACTTTACACTTTACTTCCCTGACAGACCTGTTCAATCAGATACCATCTCAACTTCTGTGGGAAGCATCCAGCCATATGCTACAATTAATGTGCAAAGGCTGCTCGTACACATATCCACCACTTGTCTATAGCCAGGTACTCATTAATACAGCTGAGTGAACTGGAGCAATGTAGAGTGAACAAACTTGCCTATGGTTTTAACAGCGCAGGATTCGAACCGGGGTCCTCTGACTCGAGAGTCTGAAGCTCTACCCCTGAGCCACTGCACTCTAAAACATTTCTTCGTCTCTGCAAGCCGGTGGTGTAAGTATGTCCGCTATCCCTGGCAGATCTTCCATTGTATGGAAGTTAGTTCAACTAGTAATAGACTTCTAGATTAGGGGACCATTTCACTAATGTTGTTACAAGCTCTTTAACCCAAATTTGCTCTTTAAAATAATTTTTTTCCTTAACTGTGATCTTCACTACCTAAAAACTGTCAACACAGCAAAATATTCTCAGTAATACGACAATGGATATTTGCATTTTGAAAAAAAATCATCTTTATTTAAGAATAGATTTTGTTTAATCATGTTTTCTTTAAGAGCACTTTATCTTAGCGAAACAGTCCACAGTACAATCACCCGCCCAACAATTCAATTTTAATGGTAATGTCCTCAACTTCTATGAATCCCAATGTAATTACCCATTTGACCATTTTTACTTGGCTTCATATTACTGGCTATGCTTATATTCAGATTCAGAAAATGAGAAAGTGAACTTGCACTCTAGTGCTTGTGTACCAACCTGGGGCATGCACCATGTAGTGGATCCACCCTGGGGACTGTTGTACGCCCAGATTCCTCCATTCTGTCTCTGTCATAAGGTGGGTCCGAGGGACCAACTTCGCAATGTCCGGAGGCAAGATAACATGTCTGAAGCAAAACAACTCTGTCATCAGCCAATGCTACAAAACAATGAATTAGTATGATTCTTGGAATAAAACCTGTGTAGTGAAATATGTGTGCTGTATCGACAGAATTATTTGGGACACAAAAGGGATTATTATCTTATATATTATCAGGGTCATGAATGAGTAATAAAACATTCTATTGAAATGATGGCATAAGGTTATATGAAATAGTTATATTAATTAAAAATGATGTACATTACAAAGTGTTTTATAGTCTCAAAGAATCCCATTTCATTATAATGTGAGACACGAAAGAATCTCTTCTGTGTCCCAAAGAATCCTTTTAAATTACTTCAGCAAACATTTAGAGTGCAAATGCATGATGATTATTCTGTATAAATCTTTGCAGTTGATGGGTAATTGGCAATATTACTTATTACCCTGTCGTAAGTGTCTAAAAATTAAATTTTGGAGAAATGTAAACCAAAATAATTATGTGAAAATTTAGAACATAAATCACTGAATTAAAAAGACAATGAGTAATTTTACAACTCAATTTGGTACACCTAATGTCACTTATTTAGTATTATAACATGCTTTATATATTGATCTGTTGCATACTTTTACAAATAATAACTATATCTGTAATTATTTTGACAGATAACGAGACTCACCTGTATTCATAAAGATCATCAAAATACTTTTCTGAATATGAAATCTGGTCAACTGGCATGCTGCAAACGAATAACACAAGTTGTTTGTAAGATATACCATAAACATTGACATTCTGCATGCAACCATCATGTGTAGATAGATAATGGGATAACTCAAAATTTCATAATTTGTGGAAGAAAGATTAACATGTTTGTTTGTTTATTCAACCAGTTGACATGTGCTGCCATCTATTGGCTATCACTGGTTGACTTGCCAAATTAGGGTTGCCACTCAGTATAAAAAATGGCCATAGATACATTAATACTAAATTAATTTAAAATGGTTGCCTTTTAGTTTTGCTGTAAAGATGAATGATTATTATCAACATATTCACGTATGACTCTGGCAGTACTTGACATATATATATATATATATATATATATATATATATATATATATATATATATTATATACAAATATGTAGGCTGTAGATCTATGCTTGACCAGGATTCACATATGATTCTCCACTTTGTTATTGCGCTAATTATTATAATACTTATAGTTAACACAGCTGTTTGTTTTATACCATTTAACTGACTAATCAAATAAAGATGGCAATTAAAACAAAGTTTTCCAAACACAAAACCGTGTGACTGAGTGGTAAAACTAACAGTGTTAGTGTCATTGTCTGTGGATATGGTAGGAATGCACCTCTGCCTTATAATGCACCAGTCACAATGCACCAACCGCCTAGTCACAAATTAATGCTCTAACCGCTTGATCAGAATTAATGTACCAACCATTTATAGTTGCAACGCACGAACAGGGCGATGATACAGTTGAAGCGTTGAAATTATGTGGTTAGAGCCTTAGAGGAATGACAGTTGTCCTGGGCCGAGTTGTCGGTGGGCCGAAATGTCTGCCCACCTGGTTAGAGCATTGCTACTATGTTTTGTGCATTCAGGTAGTGGGATATTCAGGCACTCAAGAAGGCTGACTATAATCCATTCTTTGATGACAGTGATGTGTGAATACCTGTGAAATCAACAGAGGACACCCACTTACTGTAGGTACCACACTGTACTCACACTCACTGACTAAATTGCCTAGCCCTAGTCTAGACCTATAGTCCTAGGCTAAGCTTAGCATGTACTCTGGCTCTGCTTGTATTAGAAGTTGTAGTTGCGACACATGATTACTATTGGCATTTATAACTGAATCTAGTAACTGATATATAACCGCTATCATGGGCATATTTATGTCATATGCAAGGTCCATCTGACCATGGCAACCATAATTTGGTCATAAAGTAACAAGGCGCAGTCACAATCCACTGGCACTGCACAAGCTGTCACTTCACTTGTCACTTGACAACGTCACTACCCACCTTTAACTTTTCTCTGCCACTTTGGTAAATTCTCACTTTTTGGTCAACATGTATATTTTAAAGCTTGAACCACCTCGTGTACGCAACTACTGCAAATGTTCTGCGTACTGTCTCATCTAGGATTCTAATACCACCCAACGTTGCAAGATAAAACATGTTTCGGCCAAGCTTTGACAGGTTTAACCCGGAAATGCTCTGAGCGGACTTGTCCAATCAGCGCACGCCGCTCCAGGTAATCGGCAGAGGGCCCCTCGGCAGACGACGATTGAGTTGATTGGCATCTGATTGAGTCTTGAGTACGAGTCGGGTCTAGTCTAGACTCACATCAAACAACTTCTATGTGGAGAAATACTTGTTTCGTGTCCATTGTGATAGAGCCCTATGCCAGACTAATTGAATGATTTAACAAATAACTTGCCGCGCATTGTTTTATACGACGATTTATTATTGGCCCTGTATAGTAAATAAAGTATGACAATTATTCTTAAAATCATTTACATGCGTATGGAACCTAATATTTCTAGCATAATAATTATATAATTCCCGGTATGATCTAAAATTTATTGTGTATGATTTAATGTTGTGAAAATTTCACACTGATTATTGAGGGAGTTGGTTTCTACCTGTTAAATTAATTTTAGTATCACTAGATAGTAAAAGCGGCCTTATATATAATATGTGTGATCCCACATGAAGAGGATTAAGTAAGTCAAAGATCAGTAAAAAGATTGAAATGTTTACAATCTTATTATACACACACGCACACGCACACGCACACGCACACGCACACGCACACGCACACGCACACGCACACGCACACACACACACACACATTGAAATATATCTACTAAATATTAGCGTAAACGTATGTAACAAATGATATTTGTTTCTTCAGCAAATCACATAATCACATTTGTTAAATTCCTACTGCAAATTGTAATAATGTTACATAAATATATCTTAATTTGTAGCCTACTCTTATTATATGTTCTAACAGTACGTTGTTGAGATATAGCCTCTTATTGATCAGGAGAACCAGGTAAGAAATATTAAGGCATCTATATGTATCATGATTTTTGACAAATATCTACTGACTTTGATTGTTATCGAAAGCTGTACAACGTTATTTTGCATTTGTTTCATACAGATAAAGACATGAAATTCAGACGTGTGTGCATTCTTTTTACAAAAAAAGTTGCAGATATTGTACTGAGAGACCAACTTCTGTTGTCCAGACATATGCTGTATGTTATTATAATATTATTAAGCTCTTGTAGCCATTTTAAGGATTGCTTATTACAACGAGCAGTTTCTCCTAAATTCATCTTATTTTCACCAGTACAAGTAATTTACACCATGAGAAGTTAAATAATACAAACTGTCCCACATCTTTATTGTTATTTATATGTATGATGAAAAAACACTGCAGTGTTTAATATAAAATCACTGTTTATTACAACATGTGGATATTGTGGAAAACTTTTTTTATAATAGTGGATCTGATAGCGCATTTGTATATCTCTCTGGGAAACAGGTGTACATATTTATCACAACTGTTGTGATTATAAACAATTCTTAGTTAAGTGCTACTTTTTACAAATAAAGTATTAATGTATGGCCGTCTTCCCCAAAATACTGCACACACAAAGTCATATAAAATATGTTCTGCTATTGTTTTGAATACTATGCGTGGATGATTTTTATAATATAACAATCATATACCTTTGGGTAACTGGCATGTGCATCCTAGTAGCATGTAGAGTGTGGTTGTCGATCAAAACATATTTTAGTTTATAATGCATAATATATACTCTGTGGGAATTCATGCTACACAATATAATAACCTATATCAAATATTGGAGTTTGTGTGATGATATATATATATATATATAATATTGTAGGCCTATCATCACACAAACTCCAATATATATATTATATATAATCACACAGTACTATATTTGATATAGGTTAACTAATGTTATATTGTGTACATTTTTGTAGCATGAATTACTATGCTTCTAAATAGGAAAAATAATACAAGATATAATATATATATATATATATATATATATATATATATATATATATATATATATCTTGTATTATTTTTCTTATTTGCTAAGCATATTTTTTTCATTTTTTTTAAAGTTTTATTATAAAATTAAATTATTCCAAATGCAGAAAGTTTCAATGCAGCATGACACTCTCTTTGGGTTGGTGTTCATGCATCTGCATGGCTGTTGTCCAGAGTAGGCTACCAATCCATAGCTACCAAAACAGATGCTTTTTGCTTGGTTTGGACAGCTCTGACAATGTCATTGTACAGTCAATTCTCAGATCTAGTCTGAACTTTGTCTCTAGAATCAGAGTACACTGGATGAATATGCTTTACACAACCAACTTTACCTCTTACTGATAACACATATTTTTCTTTTCTATGGGTTCCCGTTTGCAATATATATTTCCGTCCAATTTGTTTACTGATCTGGGCCGAGAGCCCTGTGCTACTGTCTGTTGCTGGTGCTATGGACCACAGTATTACTTGTATATGCTTATTTCATGTATACTGAAGAGTCTGGAATAAAGTTATTGTATTGTATTGTATTGTATTGTATTGTATTGTATTGTATTGTATTGTATTGTATTGTATTGTATTGTATTGTATTGTATATGTTCTTCATTCAGATGGTCACAAACGTCTTTCTTCAATGTTGTTAGGTACACATTGCGCATGTTGATGCATTAATTAACTTACTGTGGAACCTAAATTCACAATTGTTATAATAATAACCATGTGCCAGGATATCTTGCTGTTACTGCTTTGGAAGATTCATGCACCACGTAGGTGTGAACTATATAGCCACACGCGTAGACCATTTCATTAATGTTCTGGTTGAACAGAAATAGGAAGAGAAGAACAGCATGCCAGAACAGAAATGGACGGATACGCAGTTGGGTGATGTGCAGTAGAGCAGAATTTGTGTTTTATTAATTATCACTGCAGTGTTATCTAGATCTGCTATTATGGGACACAACAAAATAAATTGCTAAGCTGTTGTAGACTTACTTTGCTATTTACTTTATCATTATTAGTAACTGTAATTAATTAGATGTGTTTGTCGTAATTAATTTAATGTGTTATACCTAATTATAATGCCAACAAATTATGGTTATCAATGATCATCCAAGTAAAAAGAAAGGAAATTCATTGAATAAGTCGAATAAGTGGTATATTCAATAGCTGTTCAACATTACTAATATAGCGATAAACCTAATTGTCTTAATTTAATACGAATTATAAAATAAACAAACCAATCAATATGAATCGAACGTTTATAAATTTTTCTGACATTTTAAAAACATAATTGCGAATCATGTCAAGACAAACTTGCAAGATCGATGGGGCATGTCTGCAGAAGAGTAGGTGAATGTTTTGGTTTTTATGAAGGTCGCTGCCAAGTGGTGATCGTCGAAGCAAAAACATGTCTCTGTCAAAGCTAAGGTTTGAATGTTTTTAGCTATATGTCGTTATGTTAACTATGGATTTGTGCGCATTACCCCTTGTTGTTGAGCAGTGTGCACAGCATAAAATCGTTGCAGTGCTATTTACATGCGTCGGCTGTTAACATTTGGTCACCTCCGCTGACTCCCGACTCCGATCCAGGCCTCGCAACTCGAATTTGCTCTATTTTGGAAACCTACTATTTGGCCGGATATTTACGTTAATTTAGCATATTGTTTATGGAAGAAAGTTGTCGTAATGCGATTCTGCATATCTTTCTGTTACGTCGGATCCAAAACAGCACCTGACATAAATCATCTGATTATCTATTCCTATTTATGGGTGGCTGCGCGTGTCGTGGTCCGTGCGCATTCGCTGTCACTGGTTACTGCTGTGCTAGCCACTCAGCCATGACTATCAGCAATAAACATGTTTACGAATTCGGCCAGGCCGTGACCTTCATATGAACACTAAATTAAACAATTCTTTACAAAATTCGTATGACAGCAGACAGCAAAACATAGCATGGTGCATTATGATTATGCAATATACACACCCCAACCCGTATTTTATCATGCATTCATAGCGGACTGGTCTGGATAGGCTGTACGTGCGCCTCAAAGCTGACATGATCTCACTTTTTGTGCACTATCATTTGGGGCTGTACCACGTTTCCTTTTAAATTTATTTTATAACAAAAACTGAATAGTCTGCATTAATAATACTGGTCCTACTCCTAGGTAATACCAGTTAGTGGGTGATGTATTAGCATTTTGAGGGTAGACAGAGGAAAGCAAACAGACCAACTTTACATAATGGGTGTATGTAGAAATTATAGATAGGTCTACACAAGTATCATCGAATATATAAAGTGAAGTACCATGTAGGCTTTAATAAAATGTTATGTTATATTTTTGATCTGTAGGATGGCGATTCGCCCGTGCCTCACGGTACAGAGGTCAGCTCTTATCCCCAAAAGGTAAGTGACAAATAGCAGTTACATATGTAGTTATTTTTGTAGTAAAACACATTTAGTAATGATATGTTTTCATTTGCTTGTCATTGATTGCACACTGCTGTCTTCACTTCCCCTACCTCTGATTCATAACTCCCTTTCTCATCATGTCCCCAGAACCTCTTCATGCAGTCTCCCTCTGTTCAGTGGGGTTTCAATCTCTTTGTTAGCTATTATGTTTTTGAACAATTACAATATTTTATTGTTACTTAAAATTTACCAGCTGTCACATCCCAGGATACAACCCGTCACAGTGTGATAAGGCCCCGTCCTGTCAGTTTATATGACGGGTGTCACTGTGTCTGTCATCACTGCAATATAACGTTCCCCCAGAAACAAATATTTCCAGTACTGTGAATTCCTAGCATTTTCCGGACGCACAGCGCTTAAAGATGCCTACTACCACACTATTCACGCGTACACTGCAGGCGTAGCAGTAGCGCAACGCAAGAAGCTCATTTTACGCATGCGTGTAGGGCGCCTACTCACAGCGGCTGTCGTACATGTGGTTTCATTTGCTGCTAGAGGGGTCAAAGCAATGCGTTAATGCTCCAACAACCATTTTGCAAATAGCATACGTGATTGGCTAATTCCTTTGGGGTGTCACACATCAATAATAATGGGCATGAATTAACTAGTAACGCAAACTTCATAATACGGATGATGCACACTTTTCAAAGCTTCAAAAATACATCTAAATGACATATACGTTAGGGAATTTATATCCGTAATAAAATATACAAGTTTTATATGCCTGTATATTATTAACATTTCGACTTTATGGCGTTTATGTCTGGAGTGACTCCCGGGAATGATCAGATTCAAAACGAGGCCTCGTTAACGACTCACGTGGCTACGAATAAACATTACATATTATCGTCCACGTGATGTCGCCTCCCCCTCCGAAGCCGAAGGTTCGCAAACTAACAACAATAACTAAGTTTTTCATGGCAAAACCGACGCCAACTGTTACGGCAACACCTTCACCACCGATGACATCGACTGTCACTGACTCGTTCACAGTAACAGCCGATGTACATCGTGCTGATGCCCCAATGAGGCTGCCGACGATGTCGTTACTGCTAGCGTGTCACTGTCAGCCGAGAACGTTAGCTCGGCTACGGCCACGCCGGCTAGATTTGATGACACCATTACTGTCATTGATATGCAGTAGAGCATATGTAATGACTTATTATTTTATTTATGTTTTGTAGTAATTTCGAAGGTAAAATGGTGTACTTCGTTTATGATGATTTTACAGAATGTATTATTTTGTTATGAATAGTATGGCAATGAGGTTGTTTTTGAAGATTTATTTATAATTTGTTGTAGACATGTAACATTGGTTGAGACTTGAGAGTACTGTATATAATGACTGCATAATTTACGTAATTTTGTTATTTACACTGCGACATAATGTAACTTGTTTTTATTAGTCATGGTTAATTGTAATAACTGAAAAATTTCATTAAATAAGACTTTATTATTGTTGTTGTGTTATTAAAAAAGAAAAATTGTAGACATGTATCATTAGGTTTTTTTAACATGCACACATTGCTCCCAAAGTTGTGACTGGCAAAAATTTGATCCTGCATAAAGCCCTGCCAGCAACCTATATTCATGACAGCATATAACACATACTCATACTGGCAATGGTGCATGGATCAGAATACAGTTACTTGTACATTATTATAATTAAAAAGGGACCAAAAGAAACTCATGCTAATTCCTGGGATTCATTATTTTCTATTGTGAAATGGTTAGTTCATTTAAGTATCAATGGTCAAGGGGTAAACAATGGTCTTGGGGCATGGTTGTGGCCATGTAGAGCCCGCAAAGGCAGGAGCCATGGATGTGCCAAATAAAATTAATTAATAGGCTTTGGAGAACTCGGGTGTACAAGGCATGTATCGTGTTTTGATTTGTAATGTCAAGTTGTTTGCATTTTAAAGATAATTCAACAAGAAAATATTTTGAATGTGATCGTTGTGTTTCCAATCAACCATGTATGCGATGACCTATAGGCATATATGTAATTGTATACTCAGAAAGGTGGCATTCAGTAAATATTTGTTTTTTCTTAATGATACTTCTGCATATTTTGTGCATAAAAAACTATAAACTATTTCTAACTATGCGCAAAATTTCATTATTAAGATAGGAGCATTATACATGGATGGTTGCTACGTGCGTTGGAGGTCCGTTTTTCAAAATTTATTTCTTTACAGCTTATTTTCTCAGAAGTGATATTCCACAAATACATGCACTTCAAATGGAATATCTTCACCCATGAGTAAGATACAGTGTTCATCTTGGTGTCATTTTAAAGCTATGAATCTCCTATTTAAATCAGTAACAATACAGAAATGTCAACTTGACTCGAAAAGCCTGGTTTTTGGCATGCTGTGTCACATATTAATAAATGAGGAACCAAGTTCAAACGACATCATAACTTTAAAGTTGACACTATCCAAATTATTTTTCAGAGTGGTGTCATCAGAGGTGAAGGCACATGAAGAGATGAGGGCGTTCTGGGAGAAAAACCAGAAACTTGGTCGTCCCCTCACCCACTTCACAACCTACAAGTGAGTAATGTGGGTGACTAACCACAATCAACAGTGCACCTGTGGATGAGTGCTGACACCACTGTGTATGCTGCATACATGATATGAATCATTCGTTAAAAGTTAAGACGTCTGTGTTAACAATAATAATAATAGTTTCATTTCACTCTGGGAAAATCATAGAGATTGAAATAGGTACATGAAACATGCAAAGTATATTGGTTAAAAATAGATTGAAATAATATATAATGTAAGACATTAGCATAAATGTAAATGATAATGTAGCCAATATACAATATGTATCTATAAAACTAATTTAAATAATTTAAGACATTAAAACACATTTTCTGTGATTATTTGACTGAACTTATTATACAAAAAGAATTGTTTGAAACATTAAAATAAATAGATCTAAAAATTATTTAAGGCATTACAATATTTTACACATATCCATGTTGTGATTAAACCTTGTTTATGTACCTTTATTTGGCAGTGTCTTTGGTGTTCACATAGGTTTAATGTTCTGTGTCTTATGGTTGACATAGGTCAGGAAAAACTTGGATGGAGACATTAGTTATTGCTGGAGAATTTTTTTTATTGTGAATTTTGCTTAGAGTTTAGTTTTACGTCTGTCAAATGTATGAAACATGTCAACAAGCCTGCATATCTGGCTGGTGTATGTCTCGCTTGCGCCAGCCATGAGAAATAGAGTGTCTATTGTATGTGTCATTGTTCTCACTATGGCTACTGTACTGACCAGCAGCACATGTCGTGTGTGTCATTGTACTCACACATCCAAATTTCATTATATGAAAGCAGGCTTGTATGTGTCCACTTATCGTCAATATACTCACAGATGCAAAGTGACGTGCCTCTGTCATACTCGGTTAAAAATGATATAATATTGTAACTGCTGTGAAATACCAATGTTAGCTGTTATTTTCCTGCAGGATGCATCAGCCAATGTTGATGTCACTGGGACATCGTATCACTGGAATTGCCATGGGAGTAGGTATGTAGAAATTGAGTTAGCGTGTATCTAAGATGGAACTACACCACAAATTAGGTTGTTGTACTGATCATGATGGGTTTCTTTTGGTATGTTAAGGTTATTTTAATTGACTTTTTATTGCAATGTGTAGCAGGGATCCTAACAGTCTTACAGGGTATTGCCATCAATACTTTTGTCCATGTTGTAGCTCATCCATTTAAACAGACATCAACATTTGTTAGTGTCACATGACATAATATTGATAAATGGCAAACCTGATGCAATTTGCAATATAATTTTTCTTCAATTTTTTTTATTTTCAAAATATTGAATTGACACTGAGAAATGCAACTTCAAACTGAATCTACTTTAATGATGTTTGATGCTGAGGCAGCCCTCACTGGTGATTATTCTGGTCACTTGGAACTGTTGTGTCGTTGAAATAAGTGACACTGCATCAGAGAAAGCATTGCTTGCATAGTTTTAAGAACAAGTTGTGACTTACAAGTTATCTTAATTTCTTGGAGGCATTTGTAGTTGGCCTGTAGATAAGGCTCTGTGTGATAGTTGGTTGTGATTGCAGCTTTCTACGGCCTGGTGATTGGGCTGTACGTCATGCCCGGAGACTTCACCCACTACTTGGACCTCATCAAGAGCTTCGACCTGCCCAAGTGGTTCCTCTTCCCTGCCAAGATGGTTGTAGCTTTCCCCCTGATGTTCCATTACATGAATGGCATCCGACACTTGGTACGTATGTAATAGTCCAGTGGCCAAACAACCGTACAGGGTGGCCAAATTTAAAAAAACGTAAAGGTATTGTGCTCAGGATGGCAAACAAAAAATCCTCAATCCGCTGGCAGTCAGCTAGTTTGATGTTGTTTTTGAGATGCTGCGGCAGCTGCGTACAGAGCTGTGGCTGTATTGATGTTTGCTGTAAGTGGCAATAGGTGATTTAAAAGTAATAATGTATCATACTGAGCTCCCAAGAACTAAGCATGCAACTGATTCATTGAAATTTGATGGTCTAACACTTTGGGATCAAAATGGTTGCTCCTTGGAAGCCCTCATTAGAAATTATAAAACCTTAACCATTGGGGGAACCATATGATGCTTCGCTGGCAATATAGTTGTTCTTGGTGATTAATAGGGGAGATTGAGAATGATTGCTCCTCTAAAAAAACATGTTCTGTTGGTGCAACTTTATAAATCTAATAATCCTGGTGCCAGCCAAGGTTGTATATACAGTGACATTTTTCATCAAATAAATATGTGTACAGTGTACTGGGGCTTTTAGTATACACACAAATGTGCTGCTTAAAGGGAATATTTGAAATTCCCATGCATACCTGGCTGGTTTAGGGCTGTAAGAAACATCAGATAAGTGTCATTGTGTTCCTTTTAGCTTATAAAGTTTGTAAGCAGTTTATCATTTCATATAATTGTGCCATGAATTTTGCTGTTGAATGTTTGCTAATTTGCATTCATCCATACATCCATCCATGCACTGTTGAGTAAATAAAGACGACGTGTTTGGAATTCTGTTTGAAAACGAAACGTGGATGAATGAGCTTTAAAGAATAAGACTGGTAAGCAGCACTTATCACAGGCCATGTTAACATGCTCGTATGTGTTGTCTTTCAGTCGTGGGATGCAGGCAAAGGTGTGAGGCTGGCGACTATGTACAAGACTGGCTGGAGCATCCTCGCCACGGCCATCGTCATGTCTGCCTGCATGGCTTCACTCGCCTACTTAGGGTGAACGCCGTCATGGCACTGATGCCACCAGACATCTTTCAGTCGTGATGTACAGTAGTTGAAACCAGTACTCCGACTGTTCCACATTTGACCTGCTGTCAAGTTTACCGACTGGCGTTTGTGTATTTTGTGCACTGTTTAGCATGTGACCTTAGCATTTGTGCAGACATGGCGCAGTCACGGAACACTGTAGTTGCTCATTTCGATGAAGCATTTGAACATTGTTTTGTTGAGAATTTGCTGTTTTATTTTGTTTGTAATTTGGCTGAAATTTTATTGCACTCACTAACTGCCATATTGAAAGAGGCGTGCCAACAAACTTGTCGTTTCTAAATCAACGAAGTGCGGAAGAATAATGCACTATGTGTGTATTGACTAGGAATAAAATGTAAAAAATTTGCCTGTGTTAATAATCTGAATCGTAATCTTTTTAAACAGTTGCATGTGTTGTCAAATTATCCTTATCCGCACAATTAGCTTATTCTATTTAATTATCTGTTATTCATGTTGCAGATATACAATATGTATGTACGTTTAGTTCCAACATATCGACAGACATTTACTGGTGGTATTGCTAATCAAATTACATAATATATGAAAGATATTAAAGTATTTGAACCATTTTGAATGGTTTTGCATGGTTGTAATGTCATCATGGCAATACTTTCATATATATTAACCCAATATCTGATCATTGGGATCATATTTTTTTGAAATATCGGTTTATCGTTGATTTACTAACTTCTGTTTCATGGTTTACACATTTTGTAATACAGTGCCATCCCACTAACCAGATACCTTTCCTCCAATAGTTTGTGAAAGGCTCTATATGATGGTCTTCATGTTTACCTAGTAGATGATAATGAGCCATGGGCCATTATATACACACATTATGTAGTGACAATTTCGTAATATGTTCATCCTGGATGTTAGAAAATATATATGTAAATTTGAATAGCTGTTCTCAATGCTACACATTTTTGTTGATTATTCTAAGTTTCATCAGCTGGAGGTTGGTATATATCCTGAAAGTGGTGCAACTGATACGCAATGAGTGGCATAGCATAAGCCAGTTAATAATTTTACTTATGAAGCCCCATATATCCAGAATATAATCCCGCTCAGACGAGCATAAAATCAACATTGGTAAAACATAAATATATAAAATATTCAGTTTATGGTGTTTTATAGAAATGTGTAACTATGAATCCAGTCAGAATACTGCTATTTATCTGAAGTTGTGGTTAACAAATATAGCTTGTAACACTTCATTAGAAAGGACGCAGGAATCTACCATAGATTTAGACGGGTACAACTATTTCATGAACTAGGCTAAATAGCGTGTACACACAGTGAAGATACCACCGCAAGATTCTCCACATCTCATACACAGACCATGTGATCAGGGAGGACATAAACCACAGAATTAAGCAACCCATCGGACCTTCAGAAAACCCGATGATGACAAACAAGAAGTTAAAGTGGTGTGTGGTTGTGTTATACGATAAACGGGCCTTGCAAGGAACTGGCAAGAAGAACGAGAGAGACAAAGGAAGAAGTGGGAGGACATCACCCAGGAGTGCCTGGAGTGGACAGGCTTCACCTTCAGCTTCCCCAGATGGCAGCTGAAGAACAATAAAATATGGCAGGAACTGTCAAGACGTCAGTGATGCCCCAGTGACATGACGATAGTTTGTAATCACTAAATGACGACAGATACACAAGGATTACGTGTCACAAAACGTACCATGCTTTGCCAAATATAATATTACACGTCATGGAATTTATTATTTTTATTGCCTTGGCACCGTATCACAAATCCATGCAATTTATGTTAACATCAGAAACTCCTTTGACAACTCATCTATACCAGTAGTTCACACGTGTGGATAATTTCATGCAATCCACAAAGTCATATTAATAAAAATTCAGTTGTCATCAGACTAAATGTATTTTCATGTTGCTATGGGGAGTATGGGTATTAGATTTGTTTTAATTTTCATGAAATTATTCTAATGCGAGACACGCCAAAATTGAATTGAGAAAGCACCATAACCACTTCACAATAGCTAATAATTATATCTATACAATATATACAAGTTCAGAAACATGATAATGTTCCTATATAAAATACATAGACTAAGTCATATGTAACTGCTATAGAATAACATTACTGTGATTGCCAACAAAATATACAAACAGCTGGAGGCAATAACTCAACAGAGTTTAAAACATCTGTACTGCAGACTTCTACCATATTTATAGACAGTTTAATAGTAAACTTAGACATGCAAAGATACACATACATCTGTAGTTTCTGTATTTGTTCAGCATTGGAACATACCAATGATCCATACAGTTATGTCCTCAGGGCATACCATTGAGGTACTTGTTAAAAATATGTGCAAATCTTTACACTTAACACCCCCTGTGAAGATTACGTGGCATGAATCAGAGACACATATGTTGAATGAAAATATTATTCATTTACTGTAATAAAAGAAACTGAAGAAAGATTAACCAGTTTATTAATACACATTCTATAATAACAATAAAGATAAAAACTTGAAGTACAACATACTGTAGGTAATGTAGGTATAAGTTGAGATCGAGAAATTGAGAAAAGTCAGACATTTTAATATGAAACCTAAAATAGCTGCATGCAAGTTAGTCAATTAAAATGATTGTGTAATCTCTTTAAATTTATCAGGTTTGCGGAAGATTTGTCCTAAAATTAGTAGGAGGTTGGTCCCCAAAAAAAAGGTGTGCGGGATGGAGGCTTGGTCCGCAAGAGATGTGAGGTCATGACCTCTGTCACCCTCCTTTCTCAATGTACGTAGCAGTAGACTGCGTCAGTTGACATCAGTATATGCCACTCTTCTCTGGGGCCTGTTTATGTGCAATGTACAGGAAACCAATGCTACTGAGGGCCGAGATCAGGAAGATGACATCAAACCAGCGGTGATAGAAGTTGAACTGTAAGTCTCCCAACACCTCGGTGATGATCGACCTGTAACGTACACAGACAGTTAAACTCTGTCAGGTGGCTTTTCTGCCAAACTAAAGAAAATCCATCCATTAAATATTTTTTTACATTTCCGATTTTTCAATATAAAAACATTATGGATATTATTTCAATGACACCATTAATATTGATCACGCAGAGCATGATTGGGCTTACAAACTCACGAGAATGTTAATGTAAAGTTTCAGAAAAAGTTATACTATACTCTAGTATACTGATAGGAAGTTGATTCTAGATTCCGGGTGCAGCTACCCAAAATATAAAAAGGTAGGCAATTCAAATTTATGCCATGACACAGGAGTTGAGAACTGGAGATGTCTCCAATCAGTGACATACCTGTACTCAGGTGGCATGTTCATTCGGATTAGGAGTACAGATGACACAAAATACATTCCCTAGAAAGAGAAAGTCACATTTAGATATGACGTCAAAGTGCATTACCTAAGCAGAGATGGCACCTATTTAATTTATTTATTTAACTGATTTGTACATCATTTCCTAGTGAAAGTTCTGTCAGCAAATCCAAAATAGATGCAAAATACATAGCATAAGATATTCCATTGTATGTTTTTTTTAAATTCTGGCTCCAAACATTTTTTTTCACGTAAAAAAACCAAGAACTTCATGTAGGGATATTTTATTTAGCTGATGTCACACTAGTAATATAATGCAGATATATTACTTCTACCAGTATTGCTGGCAATGTCAAGCGTTACAGAGGTCATGCGCATAATTTTTATTGTGACCTGCAAACCACAGTACACTGGATGAACCGACTCACACACAAGGTAATCACAGGACACTGGATGAACCAACTCACACACCAGGTAATCACAGTACACTGGATGAACTGACTCACACACCAGGTAATCACAGTACACTTGATGAACTGACTCACACACCAGGTAATCACAGGACACTGGATGAACCGATTCACACACCAGGTAATCACTGTATACTTGATGAACTGACTCACACACCAGGTAATCACTGTACATTTGATGAACCAACACACACACCAGGTAATCACAGGACACTGGATGAACCAACACACACACCAGATAATCACAGGACACTGGATGAACCAACTCACACACCAGGTAATCACTTTATACTGGATGAACCGACTCACACACCAGGTAACCACAGTATACTGGATGAACTGACTGACACACCAGGTAATCACAGTACACTGGATGAATTGACTCACACACCAGGTAATCACAACACTCCCAACATATGTTATGACCATCTAGCCATAGAAAAACCCATCCCATAATATTACACTCCTCCACATTCTACTACAATGCTCTCATGCATCATTATTACAACACTACCTGTAATATTACAACCCACAATGTTATGCCCTCTATTACAATAACATTACAAGTTTACAACATTACCTGCTATGGAGTCAGTACCGTTACAACCATCCATACATTATTACAACGCTACCCACATGTAGTAATGTAATACTTTGCCTTACAATGTTACAATACTCTTGAAAGTATTACAATTTACAGGCAGGTCCTCTTAATAAAAGCTCTCAGAAATATACAGGACGATAACTGGTTGCACAGACTTACCATGATCTCAGCAAGACATAGAACAATCACATTGGACGACTTGCTGCTGGCTATGGCATAGAAGAACTGAAACAGTAACAGAGGAAGATAATGTTAACATATTCCTGGTACAAGTGTATGTGGGTGGATCAGGACCCCCCCACCTCAGTCTTAGACCATTGCAATATGATTCTCTCCTTCTGCAACTACTTGAGTTAAGCTGATAGTTTCCAATACTAATCATTCCGACAATGATGCTCTTGAAATTTACAATCAGATATAAGCTGTAACGCTTTAAACTGCCAAATATGGCCTGGTCTATATTAATTCCCAAAAGTTTGAAACTGTGTGCAGATAAAGTCAACCAACTCCTCATATACCAGTTGTCACGCACATGTACTGGGCAATTCTGTGTTACATCAAGGGTATTTGTCCAAGCTTTTGCAAAGGAAACTTGAGTCTGTAGTCTTTGAAAACATATCTCGCTGAATGTGTATAAGGACCATGCAAAAAAAGAATCAGAGAGTATTTTGTAAATACAGTTGGGGGTCTAAAGTATTAAAACAAGGTAGAATGTCATGTGACCTTAGTAAGTGTGATGAGTAGTCCTCGTATTGACGTGATGATCATGATCCCAATCAGCCAGAATGAGATGTGTTGTGACCAGAATCGCACCTGATAACAGAAGATGGCATCCTGCCGTAAGAACATCCACCGGCAAGGCATGGGACAGACTGGTCTGTCGTATCAACTGACCATTAATGAAGGCAGTCAAACTATGCTAAATAAGCTTCCTTAACTGACCCCATCAGTAATCCACTAAAAATACAAGCAAAAGTGTACTGTTAAATCAAATAACAGTTGAATGTTTATATAAAGCTAAAATGTTCGTAGTCCTTAGGTCATTAAGTAAATTAATTTCCTCATCCACCTGACATATAATATAATTCAAGAATAACTTAACACAGATGAGGTGGTTACTGGAGTTATAAAAGTTACCGAGCTGGTAGCCAATTAAATCAAATTCATGATGTACTCCAACACACATAATATTACACATATAAAATTATAAAGGTTATTCAGTGCATTCAATTGCAGTAGCATCAGGTTAATAACTACAGTGTATAATTATATTTTACCTTTAAATAATGCCAATTGTAAAGCTCCTGGCTTTATGCTTAAAATATTATTAAACACAAACCTGTGCCATGTCATGGACTCACAGAGTTATGATGACTTCAGTAAAACTCACACGTAGAGTTTATTGTCACGTTCAGGGTCTAACAATGGTACAAAGTAGGAAAGAAAATGTCCAAAAGTGCAGACTCACATCAAACTGTATGCCGAGGTAGTTGACGGCTATTTCTATACCTCTAGTCACCGGGTCCACCTTGCCTACACGGTCAAACACGATGTTGATGGTCGCCTGAAATAAAATATAAATAATACATTTAATAACACTATGCCATTTCAGTTATAAGAAACTATTTAATTGATCTTGACCTGAATTATGCCAAACACTCTAATATGTTTTAACACAACATTTGAGGTATATCTAATAACATTAGCTTTGGCAAGGCTATAACAAATAATTTTTATTAGGATATTATCATGTGATAGCTATGTTTGAAAATCATTTATATAAAAACAGCTACAATACTATATTGAATATATTGTTCATGACTCCAAGAATGGTTTATTGTATGATTTAACTTACTCATCTACACATTTTTGCTCTAAAATATGTCAAATCATACAATAAGCTACAATACTGACAATTAAATTTTATAGAAAACTCAATCAACCAAAAATATGGACATCCAGAATGTCTCCTTAAAGTCTTAAGGTACTGATAGATTACTGTTTATTGAAATGTAGTCAATTTTGTCTAACAACAGGGACATCGACACATATTTTTTAGATGCTACTTACCATAAATATTTTCCATATACAGTAAACAGAGAAGAAATATCCAAGGATGTTGAAGTATCTGCCTTTCAGTGTCTTTGAATATTCAATCCTCTCCTAAAATAACAAACTGTATATGAGACATGGCACAGATGTAAGATATGATCAATGGAAAAAATGCAAGCAGGTGACATCAGATACTGAATGTAACAGATAATCTGTCAACAAGGTTCAGTAAGAACACAACAGGACAACTGCAAAGTACAAACTATTTAGTGGTTTGGTGCACTGTGATCACAAACCAACTAATGTGGCCCATCAAAGAGAATTGCCAGTCCTACCTGTTCATTGTGTAAATCGACAGACTCGAGAAAGAGTTGTCGACTGAGTTCCTCGTGAGCCAGTGCATCCTGCTTCAGCTGGTTCAAGTCTGACGGTGAAGGAACGTACATGACACATGCATTTTATATATATATATATATATATATATATATATATATATATAACTCAAAAGTAAAATCTGCAGAGGACACTCATTGGAATGTTGTATGATTTCCAATCCCTTGGTGTTCATCTATGACCTCACAGAGGATCTGTAATGGTTTCAATATTTAACATCGCCTTAAAGGGATACTCCAGTCAGTGAGAGATCCACAGCATTTACTTACATGTGTATAATATATTGGTTGTGCATAGTAATTGTGCACAAAGAATGTTAATAAACAATTAATTATAGTATAATTGTACCATAAACACTCCATGTTGGATTCAGGGCACTGCCATCTTGAGACTTTTGCGCCAGTGACGTAAACCGCGTACGTCACAGGCGCATGCATGTTCGAACATCCTACGTGTGGCCAATGGTATTTGATGTATCATAATTATTAGCGATGATTCCGTCAATCCTTGCATTTTTTAACAATGCGCCAGTGACGTAAACGATTTGACTTACGTCACTGGCGCATAAGTCTCAAGATGGCAGCACTCTGAATCTAAGATAGCATATTTTTGATACCATTAAACTATAAGTAATTGTTTATTAACGATATCTGTGCACAATTACTAGGCACAACCAATATAGTATGTAAGTTAATACTGTGAACCTCTCACTGACTAGAGTATCCCTTTAAGGATTCAGTTGCAGGTGTATGGTCTAACCATGACGATCATCACTTAGTCGCTTATAAACAACCGGTGCCTACTTGCCCCTTCTGACGATGGATCTTTTGATAACAACTTGACCCAGTTATCATGAAAAATATCTCTAAGATGCTGAAAAGTTACAATTTTTCTATATTTAAATTAGAATCATTCAAAGAAAGAGCACTCATATAACACCTTGACACATTAAACTTAACTGAAAACACAGAATGATTTTTAGAGTTTAAATTCAAACTAAATTCTAACCTCAGTACAGCTACACTACACAGCTACATATTTATGTTTAACCTCAAGAATTCACCTAGGAACTACCCCATCTATGGACAGCCCCATGGGTGACAGGGAAATAAAAACACATAATTTTCCTAGGTACTGGTAAAATCATGAGGATACTCTCGTTTGATCCAGAAGATGTTAAACTCTTCACCATCCCCCAGATGCCGCCACCTTGGCTGCGATTCATCGTTGCTCGCTGTCGCATCTCCTTCTCAGCCAGAGCAATTCTATGCAGCCAATCAACAAACATTCGTATTTTTGCAGCGTATAAATGTTTCATTAAAGTTTAATATTCTGAAGTGTGTGTGTGTGTGTGTGTGTGTGTGTGTGTGTGTGTGTGTGTGTGTGTGTGTGTGGTGTGTGTGTGTGTGTGTGTGTGTGTGTGTGTTTGTGTGTGTGTGTGTGTGTTTGTGTGTGAATTTGTGTGTGAATTTGTGTGTGAATTTGTGTGTGAATTTGTGTGTGAATTTGTGTGTGAATTTGTGTGTGAATTTGTGTGTGAATTTGTGTGTGTTTGTGTGTGAATTTGTGTGTCATGTGTGCAAGCTTGTGTTTGCATGTTTATGTGTGTGAGTTTGTGCATGTAAAAACACAGACGCACTGTTGTGCATGCATTTGTTGAGAATTGATTGTGTTGAGAATTGATTGTGTGTGAATGCCTCTGTGTGTGTGTGACTTTGTATATATGCACAGGTGTGTGAGCACGTATAGTGTGTATTCATGTCTATATTCATGTGTTACATGCGAATGTATTACATCATGTGTACACATGCGCACAGCAAGGAAGATATTTCTTCACCTCTTCTTCTTCATCACAATCATGTCCATGGTCTGCATCAGCCTCCTCTCTAGCATCTGTATGTCCGCATCACTCACAGTCCTAGAACATGAGCACAACTTCTCCTGTCATTCCGACACTTCCATAGACCGTTCTCACTTTCTTCCTGCAAACACTGATGGCCATATTAAAAACACATTCTTACAGTATGACATCAATGTCACTTGAATTTACTCAACATTACAACATGATTAAAAGAACATTAAACATATCTACTAATTACATGATTTCCAGGCAATTATGCATCATAGAGATCATATAATAATCGTATGCACGAAATTCCTATAATCTATTAAACAAACAGTTAAATTTAAACTTTTATGAATAATTGAGACAATGGGAAAATGTTGCCTTTTTGAGTCAAACCTTTCTGTCACTACCCAGGGTACTCCAATAACAAAATCTTCTATTTCAACATATTTTGTCTATCAGTAGGTCGTAATAGACAAATATTGTACAATGTGATTTTACAATAAAATTTATTTTATGGCGTGGGAAAATGCCTACTTTTTGTAGTAAACACCCCGTTTACATATGGTTAGGACAGGTGTACCTGAGGAAGTAAGCCATGCTTGTGTAGGGGTAGTTGACTGCTCCAAACCCTGACAGCACCGCCATCAACGTCACCCCTATCACCCCAATCCGCCCAATGCACTGTTCTATAGACAGCACACCTGGAACATGACACAGGGTAGGGTAGAACACACTTATGCAGATAATAAATGAACATAATGACAGATGTAGTGATGGACGGACTGACGGACGGACATAATGACAGACGGACGGACATAATGACATATGTAATGACGGACGGACGGACGGACGGACGGACGGACGGACGGACGGACGGACGGACGGACGGACGGACGGACGGACGGACGGACGGACGGACGGACGGACGGACGGACGGACGGACGGACGGACGGACGGACGGACGGACGGACGGACAAGTGACGTGACATCAGTGCATGATAAAGGTCCAAACCAGGCAGAGTGAAATGTTGCATGTTTTGAATAACAGTGCTCCAAAGTGTAAATTCTTGCCATATATCAAAAACTAGGAGCTATGAACAATATCTTTCATAACCTGACCCATGTTTGCTATAATATACATCATGTCCATTCTCTGTGAATACTGACCATGTTTAGGGCTGAGTATAGGGAACTGATCGCCCGTCTTCCAGAAGAAGTAGAGAAACACTAGCCAACTTGCCAAGGTCAATACGACCCGAAACTGGGCCACTGAAACACAGAAAAACATGCAATAAAGCGAAGATTCATTATGTCTATTATTGTTACTTTTACATAACCATAACAATTCTGTGTAGTCAGGCATATAAAATAATTAAATACTCAGATGTCAAAAACAAACATTACAATACACAACAAATATTATTCTTGGTATCCAAAAGCAGAGTACTGTGTGTCAGACATGGGGTCAAATACATTTGTATTGTTGCTGATTATTGAAGACACTTATCAGCAAATGTCCCCCATGGCCCTGGCAGTGACCACAACTTTTGTTAGCTCAGAGCCAGAGGATGGATTAGCACCTGACAGTGACTATAGGTCCCCTTTGTTCTTTAGCCTAGCACTAGGCTATTCTGGTATCCAGACTGTCTCTCAAGTTGAGCTGTCATACTTCCTCACAAGATCCTAGCAGTCATTAGCATTGTCTCTTCTGAGGGCAGCATAGGCATTATATTATGGATCTCCTGACTTGACTTAACTTAACAAACAAACAAATGATGGCCTTTGCCTCTGTGGATAGAGGTTTCTGAGTCAGTTGTGCTGTGATGTAGTTAGCAATACCTCCAGCACTGGTCTGTCTGTCATTGTATGAGTAAAACACTAATTATGCCTGTAAACTAGATGTCACAATACATTATGTGCTTTTCTTTTACCTATTATAGTAATATATCCTGAAAAAGAAAAGTATTTGAAATACTTTCCAATGTATTTGCACTAAAATACTTTTGCATTTAAACTTATTTGTAATTGTATATGTAATTGAATCCCTCAAGAGTATTTGTATTTAAATACATTTCAATGTATTTCACCCCATGTCTGTGGTGTATATAAATTATGTTCACATATTTAAAAGTAATACATGTCTGGAAACATTCTACATATAAAATTATTCTTTTTGTAAAAAAATTAGGGAGTCTGAAAACATCAATTTTCAAATGCATGCAGTTAATATGGCGTAATGTAATTCCTAATAAACTCGACAGGGCTTATACTGTCTAAATATTGTCTTTCATATGTCACAAATAGATCTTGTCACCCTATAATGTAACCTTAGGCACCCTATTATATAACGTTAGGCACCCTATAATATAGCCTGAGACACCCTGCCACACCCTGCCACACACCCTGCCACACACACACACACACACGCACGCCCACACACACACACACACCCACCCACCCACCCACCCACCCACCCAACACACACACACACAACACACACACACACAACACACACACGCACGCACGCACGCACGCACACACACACACACACGCACGCATGCGCGCACACACACACACACACACACCCACCCACCCACCCACCCACCACACACACACACACACACACACACACACACACACACACACACACACACACACACACACACACACACGCACCAAGTTTGATGTTGCTGACAGTGAAGTAGGCTATGTAGAAGGGCAGGACGACAACGAGGACAAAGAGAATGGCGTAGAGTCCAAGCTTCCAGTGGAAGTACCTTGAGCTGAAACAAAAACACTGAGCTTCATCAAACAACACATTAATTAACATCAATATTTCAACACCACAAGTCTCAATACTCCCATATCTAGATGACTTACTTCATTTTTAAATGGTGTCTACTCCTACTCCTAGGATTACATTTTTTACTTTTTATATTGTTGTTCTTGTGTTTATTATATAACATTAAACATATACCATCTGTCAAATTGTGTTCAGTTATTATATTAAGCTCATAATGATGTTCACAATTTAAAAGTTCTACCACGCAACAAATGTTCAAATGGTAAACATTCTGTCCTGTTTCAAAACAGGCTTTACTGGTAACAATCTGGAGGGAAGCCGATTTAACAGCATTGACTTCTCGTGTTCAATGTTCCCCTGGTCTAGAAGTACAAATTATAAATTACTATGCAGGCTATTTGTGGGTAGAGACACAATTACCACTGTGGCACACAAGAAATTTGGATTCTGTTTTTAAGATTTTGACAGCATCCTGTGGTCTTTGTTGTAATCAGAACGGAATCCATGTTTCTTGTGAGATGACAATGTGCAATACATTATTTTACTACAGATCTGAATTTTTTAGTGATCACATGGGAAGTAAACACCAGAGCGAACGATGGATGGTGAGTCATTACATGGGAAGTTATTACATGTTAATAAATAATTAAGTATAGGGTATTAATTTTGTTTACAATCTATTAAGAGTAGAACATTGTGGCATGTATAATTATAATATATATTCAATTAAAGCATCGCATCACCTTGCAGTTATCTTGACATGATAATAATGTCATTTTCATTGTGCTGATCCACATATTATGCAGACCAATTTTCTTTAGTAATTAAAATATAATAAATTAAGATGTCATTATACACATTTAGTTGTTAGTTTGCTACACCTGTTATTTACTCGTTAATACTGTACCTTGTATTGAGTATGCCAACAATTTCAAATATGATGAGTTCAAACATGGTACATGAGAGAGCAAATGTGACAGAAAACACCAAGAGGACGACCCAGTGGTGAACCTGAAAACAAATTAATTAGAAATACAGTGCACTCATTATGTGGTCATGTAAGCTACAACAATCTTACTGATGATGATGACATTGCCAGACAAAAAAGATGCCTTTTTGCACAAGCTAATGTTTAGCTCAAAAATGCTAAAACGCTACTATTACATTTGAAGCAATTACTATTAATTAGTACAAATTTTTCCATCATTATTCTTCCATATTATGTACCCTGGTAGTATAATAGTCGGCATGCATAAACATGTACAACAAAATATCTAACTATTAACACTGTTCATATTCAGTTTATATCCCTGAGCAGGGCTCGACATTTACCCTGTCCCAAAGTCACTAAATCCATTGACATTGCACGGGTGCCAACTTCAAAGAACTTTTCAATTCCTTTTGTTTCCATTCAACATTTTAGTACCCGTGTCATATCTGCTTTGGCTTCAGCACATTTATTTTCCAAGAAACAGCTAAATACTATTTATGCAGAACAAAAGAT
Source organism: Ridgeia piscesae (assembly GCA_025642075.2). NCBI lineage: Eukaryota > Metazoa > Annelida > Polychaeta > Sabellida > Siboglinidae > Ridgeia > Ridgeia piscesae. Next base: position 128,183 of record JAODUO010001531.1, read on the forward strand.
AGACGTTGTAATGTGGTCCAGTACTAACCTCGTAATCTCGAAATAACCTCTTTAAGAAGAAAACCCATCCTCCACCAAAGAAGATTATCTGAAATGGGAAATAAATTATAATTAATAGAATATTGTTGTTTAAATTATTTCATTAGAAATATTTAGTTTCCATCTTCATCTTTTATATGACCAATTATGATTTTGTTGATGACTCTGCCATATGCACTGCCATATAATAATTTTATTCAAACAGCGATATCACTTTGTACATTGATTAAATACAAAATTATGTTGTTAATCCAAGTTACTTTAAGGCTATAACTGTAACAAAATCTATATCATATATCAACATTTTGGTGACATTACAGGATTATACAATGTTAGTGTTTGAAGCTTAATATAATATTATAATATCTGTTTGTTATGTATGTTTACTGGTGTAGATTATCTCCAGTGGAATTTAATCGATATAATTACTCTGAAAACGAAGCTCAATAAAACCTCATCAGTGACATCAACTTACTTTATAGGTTTATCTAGAGAGTATGGGTCAGCCAACCACTTGTCGCTTGGAAGGATAAAATTTGTTTTGATGGGTAAAAATTTTAATGAATGAGTAAAATGTTTAGAAGAATAAAAAACATATTTAAGTTGTTTTCAATTATGAAGGCCTTTCAATTATTGTTTGACAATGGGTATCATTCTTGTGTAAATATATATACGTATGGAGTAGTCGGGTCTAGACTCTAGTATATGACTATGTCTATCATAGTCATGTACATAGAGACATAGTGATAGACATACTACATAGATCATAGACTATCACTGTCTGGTATACCCACTGTCTATGTATGACTATGTACATGCAAGTTAACACACACATTCTTTCTGTCTCTTTCCTTTACTGGGATAGTTTAGGAATGGCAACATTTTAAAGTTTCCATAGAGGTCTAGTTTTCCTGGAACTAGTACTTCGCTCGCTTCCAAGACTGAGGCCGTGAGAACAGTGTTAGGCGACACGTCAAAATGTAGTTGTGGCTGAGCGATATTAAGTACAAATCGTTTACTTGCCTCGGAGATAAACATGATACACGAATCTACTAAAAGAGACATAATTGCTATTGTTCGTAGTAATACAACGTTTTAAAATAGATGTTTATTTCACATCATTTCTTCATGAATTGTATTTAGAAAGTGCAACGACAAAACATCATAGTTTAGAATCGGAAGTTAACACAGAAACGTATATGAAAGGCAATCATGCCGTAAATGTCTGAAGCAAAAAGAATAGCACTTCGAATAGAATAATGATTGTTGATTTGGTGATAATGGCTGATCATTTTAGTAAGACCTCGTAATAATTTGACCATAGATGTTTAACCACAATATATAAATATATATATATATGGAGAGAGAGATTAGTCATCGTTGCCTAGCGATGGAAACAACGTCCACAGGCGGACCGGACCGTTTATATATGTTTGAAGGCACTTGGTAAGCACGTGTAGGAAGTTTATGAACATTACTTTTAAAAGGGAACAGCCTCCGCCGTCTCCAACGTCATAGATGGAGCGGGGACAGCGAAGAATAATTAGTATTTACTCAAAGGCAATTACACAACCGTTTATGGAACTGTTATATTCGTCACGTACAATACATGCAAGCACGCACGAACACGCGCTCGCGCTGGTTTACGGTCTATGCGCGAAATAAACCACATACATGTGCACGCACGCACGCGCACAGACACACAGTGTGCATATCCTGCATAACTATGGCATGCGAATGTTCAATTATAAGTACACGTTTTTGCATGTATGCTAGGTCGCATACACGGGGCCTCCATGCACGTACGCATGTACACGCGCGCCACACACGCGAAACGCCATTGATGCCTAGGTGTCGTGGAAACGCGTTAGTATGTTAACTTCTAAATCGAAAATTTCGCCGTATCCGCCATGACAGAGAATGCCTCAAAGAACCGGTGGTCATAATGACTGTGGAACAATCACCAGTTGCTCTACAAAATCAAGTGAGTTTGTGCAATGCAAGCACAGTATTTACTGGCGATTCTTGCCTACGTTTACTTACTAAACTTTTCCAAACATGTCCAAGATGATGATTGTTGGCGAGCGTGCTCCATTTCCTCCAGATCACAGTCACATGCTTGTGATGTTGGAAATCAGCCTGTTTAAGTTAGCAAAGTTTCTAAAGCATCATTCAGTAAATAGTGGTACGTTTTAACAACGTTACGGCATTGTACGTTGGGGGGACCGATGAGTTATGCAGTCAGTCAGCCCACTGACATTCGCAATCTGCACCCACCCGCCAGTGAAATGTTGCCAGTGACAGTCGTAATATAAGACACGTCATGCTTAATTTAGCCACTTCAAACAAAGTTCACTAACTTGGTTAAACCTTCCACATCCGTGGTTTGGCGCAAGGTTGTTGCATTTGCCCACATCTGGGTAGCGTTTTGTTTTAGCTCATACTTTTGCATTTGTTTACACTCACTGTAAATCCTGAAAGCATTATTTAAATATCTGGGTGATCTGTTACTTAGCCTTAGGCTAACTACATTACATGGTAGACTTGTCTCACGAATTTGTGAATGTCCAATGTCCAGAGCTCAACATTTCCTTTGTTCTTTAAACAAATTGAAAATAGACTGACCGTAGTCACCATATCTACTTAAGTGATACATTTTCTTTGGAACATCTAGTAAAAATCTTGTTTTAAACAAATACAAGGATATACCTGAACTAACAACTAGTCAACCTGTTAGCTTTAGATGAATATTAACTACATTCTAAATTGACTAGATAGAATTACAGGAACTAGCCAGTGGTAATATAAATTACAGACTTATTCCCATATATTTCCCAGGTAAATACCAGGTTGTTCCCATATTTAGCGACCTTGTGCTTACATATAAGCGAACTTCAAGTGTGTGTTTTTCTCAGTTCCAACATTTGTACCCCAGTTATGTTCATTGCCAAATAACTTTGGCTGTGAGTGAGCTAGGTTTATGCACCATTGGAAAGCTTAATATATATATATATATATATATATATATATCCTTTAAAATGGAATATCTAACACAATTTATTTTGGACTTGCGAGTTGCGACTCATTATGACTCAACAGATATAACTGTAAAAGGCATAAAAGAAAGTTTATACAGATAATTATTGGACAGTGTTAGACTTTCATAATATTTAATAAATATGTAAAATGGCAGAAATGTTGCTCTTCTTTTGGCATACATGAACTTGGGGGGTACAATAACAAACTTAATTGGATTGCATCTTGTGTTAGAGATCACAAGAAAAGAGCGATGACTTTGCCAAGATTCGTGAAGTGACTGGAATAAATGACTACCAGAGAATCAGTGGAGCCATCAAGGCATGTCAGAACAACAACGGCTCGTACGAGATTGATGAGGTTATAAATGTACTCATCACCGAGGAGTCTGGCCCCTCTGTAGCAGCTACGGTAAGTGATGCAGTGTGGCCAGTAGGTAGAGGTTAGTCATGTAGACTTGGCTCAGTCATGAATATCACTCAGGATGCTACTTATCAAATTATGAACAAGTTATAATTTTATTGCTAAAGTAATTATTATAATAACATAGTACATCACATGCTATAATAGTGGTGGTATTATTATCTGAAATACATTAAAATACCTCATCCTGCTACAACCCAAGATGCAAACTGTACAGGGGGAATATGTTAATATAAATACGCCAGGTGGATTATATGTAAATGTAACTCATTGCAATGTCCTTACTCCATAGGTGGTTCCCCTGGCTGAGAGGAAGCGGGAGGCACCAGTGGGGAGAGAGGACAAGAGTACCAATGTGACAGCCCCTAGCACAGGTGAGAAAATATGGGAAGGCCGGCCCAAGAGTGGGGAGCATATCCCTCACCTGAGACAAAATGTTTCAACTTGACGTGTAGTTGGTGGGTTCTTTAGGAGGGAGGGGTGTAGTTGGTGGGTTCTTTAGGAGGGAGGGGTGTAGTTGGTAGGTTCTTTAGGAGGGAGGGGTGTAGTTGGTGGGTTCTTCAGGAGGGAGGGGTGTAGTTGGTGGGTTCTTTGGGAGGGAGGGATGTAGTTGGTGGGTTCTTTAGGAGAGAGGGGAGTAGGTTTATTTGTTGTTGTAGTGTTTTATCAAGGTTGTAACCCATGCTTGTGCTGTGTGGTGAGGTGTTAGTAAGGTTTCCTAGGTGTACATTCACAATACCAAACTATGTCTGACTGACCACTTGTAGAGATGGTCATTGACCTGACCCAGGGTTTACATTTACAACACCAGATGGTCATTGACCTGACCCAGGGTTTACATTCACAATACCAAACTATGTCTGACTGACCACTTGTAGAGATGGTCATTGACCTGACCCAGGGTTTACATTTACAACACCAGATGGTCATTGACCTGACCCAGGGTTTACATTCACAACACCAAACTATGTCTGACTGACCACTTGTAGAGATGGTCATTGACCTGACCCAGGGTTTACATTCACAACACCAGATGGTCATTGACCTGACCCAGGGTTTACATTCACAACACCAAACTATGTCTGACTGACCACTTGTAGAGATGGTCATTGACCTGACCCAGGGTTTACATTCAACACCAAACTATGTCTGACGACCACTGGAGATGGTCATTGACCTGACCCAGGGTTTACATTCACAACACCAAACTATGTCTGACTGACCACTTGTAGAGATGGTCATTGACCTGACCCAGGGTTTACATTCACAACACCAAACTATGTCTGACTGACCACTTGCAGAGATGGTCATTGACCTGACCCAGGGTTTACATTCACAACACCAAACTATGTCTGACTGACCACTTGTAGAGATGGTCATTGACCTGACCCAGGGTTTACATTCACAACACCAAACTATGTCTGACTAACCACTGGTAGAGATGGTCATTGACCTGACCCATGGTTTACATTCACAACACCAAACTATGTCTGACTAACCACTTGTAGAGATGGTCATGACCTGACCCAGGGTTTACATTCACAACACCAAACTATGTCTGACTGACCACTTGCAGAGATGGTCATTGACCTGACCCAGAGTTTACATTCACAACACCAAACTGTCTGGCTGACCACTTGCAGAGATGGTCATTGACCTGACCGAGGGTTTACATTCACAACACCAAACTATGTCTGACTGACCACTTGTAGAGATGGTCATTGACTTGACCCAGGGTTTACATTCACAACACCATACTATGTCTGACTGACCACTTGTAGAGATGGTCATTGACCTGACCCATGGTTTACATTCACAACACCAAACTATGTCTGACTAACCACTTGTAGAGATGGTCATTGACCTGACCCATGGTTTACATTCACAACACCAAACTATGTCTGACTGACCACTTGTAGAGATGGTCATTGACCTGACCCAGGGTTTACATTCACAACACCAAACTATCTGACTGCCACTTGCAGAGATGTCTTGACTGACCCAGATTTACATTCACAACACCAAACTGTCTGGCTGACCACTTAGAGATGGTCATTGACCTGACCGAGGGTTTACATTCACAACACCAAACTATGTCTGACTGACCACTTGTAGAGATGGTCATTGACCTGACCCAGGGCGAGGGTGGTGAGAAGGAGCAACTCCGGAAGGCCATTGCCGAGAGTTTGCGGGATGCGCCGGGCATTCTGGGAGGTCAGATCACGCGGGAAGAACAGGAGATAAGTCGGTAAGTGACTTTCCACTCATAGGTGGTTTTAAGTGGCTGTGTTGAAATTACATTCATTGCATGCAATTATAAACACTTTATAAAACCCTGTTTTTGTAGCTGTAATATTTTAAGGCCCGTATTGATGAATTCATATTATATGCCATTTTCGAAAGTCGGGTGATTTTCACAAAACCCTTGCATTCTGTTATGGTTATTACAAGGATATTGACACAAATTATGTGATTGGAACAATTACAATTTACACACAGAATATTTAACTTGATCTCTGTTTCATGTTGGTTTGTATAACCTTATGAGTTTGTTATCTTAGTGAAATGGTGCCCTGACTTCTCTTGAAAAGGTTATGCCGTGTCTGATAGATACATGATGTAAACAACCTGCAGGGTTCTAGAGCAGAGTTTAGAGGAGAGCAAGTCGGGAACCAAGAGGAAGAGGGGTGACTTGTGGTTTGTTGACCCTCTCAACCCCCATGAGCGCCAGCGGCAGGACCTGTGGCCAGTTGGACTCAAGAATGTCGGAAACACCTGTTGGTTCAGCGCTGTTATACAGGTGAGTGCAACTGTCCCGTCTTTCCGCTTGTTTTTATCGTAAAATCAGGTTATATTATTTGTTCTTCTTTTTCACTGTCAATTGATTTCAGTCTTTTTCTTACTCTTTTTTTGTCATATCTTGGCATCTTGCACAAATTCCAACTGCATCAACCCTCTTCTGTCTTTTGCGCTCGTTCTCCAGTTCTGTCCCACTCCTTCCAAGTCTGCCTTTATGCAGTCCTCTATCCATCTTATGCAGTCCTCTATTATCTTATGCAGTCCTCTATTCATCTTATGCAGTCCTCTATTCATCTTATGCAGTCCTCTATTCATCTTATGCAGTCCTCTATTCATCTTATGCAGTCCTCTATCTCATCTTATGCAGTCCTCTATTCATCTTATGCAGTCCTCTATTCATCTTATGCAGTCCTCTATTAATCTTATGCAGTCCTCTATTAATCTTATGCAGTCCTCTATTCATCTTATGCAGTCCTCTATTCATCTTATGCAGTCCTCTATCTATCTTATGCAGTCCTCTATTCATCTTATGCAGTCCTCTATTCATCTTATGCAGTCCTCTATTCATCTTATGCAGTCCTCTATTCAATCTTATGCAGTCCTCTATCTATCTTATGCAGTCCTCTATTCATCTTATGCAGTCCTCTATTCATCTTATGCAGTCCTCTATCATCTTATGCAGTCCTCTATTCATCTTATGCAGTCCTCTATTCATCTTATGCAGTCCTCTATTCATCTTATGCAGTCCTCTATCCATCTTATGCAGTCCTCTATCCATCTTATGCAGTCCTCTATCCATCTTATGCAGTCCTCTATCATCTTATGCAGTCCTCTATCCATCTTATCAGTTATTCACCACCGATTCTATCCACATGACCGGCCGACTTCTGTCATCTCTTCACCAGCTTCTTATGGCTGTATTTTACTGCAACCCTATAAACTACCAGGTAGATCAATCATAATTTCGTAACAGTCTGAGTGTTTTAATAAAAAAATTACCAAAGGATATAATTTGTGTACAGCACAGTGCACCGCTTACAAAGAGGTAACATCAGGTTTAAGGCCACAATGACGGCGTATTGATATTAGAATCTCCACCCAGTCAGGTCACGACCTCCCTCGGAATTATACATCCCTCATGTTTGGGGTTTTAAGTGACAGCGTGATGATAATTGTAAACATTGAACAGCTGAATGCTTGAGTTGCTTTTGCATCATGGAGTGGCTAAGCTAATCAGTAAAAAACGTAAAAAAGGAAATCTATTTCCATTGTTTTGTCTGTTCACCAACATAGTGTTTGTTGTAGTCGCTGTTCCATCTGGCCATCTTCCGCAAGCTCGTGCTACAGTCCGTCCTGCCCCCGGAGACAGAGGGAGGTCTGGTGAGTACCCACAATGCACCTGTGTATTGTATTCAGAACTATTGGAAAGGAAGCTGGAGGCACCATTTAGTCCTACCCCTGATGGAGGCAATTGTGTTCTAGCTCGCTCCCAGGTGTCACCCATTTTTTGATATATTGTCGATTTAACAAAATTTTTCAATGAAAACTTACAGCACAAATAATCTTACAAATGTCACCAGAATACAAATGTATGTTCTAGGACATGCTATGTCGCAGTAGCAATGTAAAATATTTTTCAGATCATAAGCTAATTTATTTGTAAAACTCATTGAAAAGTAGCACATTGTTAAAAATTAGTTTTACAGTTTTATAATAATGAACACAACATATGTAAAACAAATTGGTTCCATCCGTGTGAGGGTGCCATCAATATACAACTTGCCACTGGTCTAAAGACAACCAGCTCTGTGATCCAGTGGCACAGTGGTTAGAGCACCAGATTCAGTTGAAATATTCTAGGTTCAAATTCTGTTGTCACCATTTTGAACTTTAGGTAAGTTCATTTACTCTGGTGGCTCAGTGCACAGAGCTTTGGACTCTCGACTAAGAGAACCCATGTTGCTGCTGTGTAAACCTACGGCAGGTTCATGTACTTTAGTTTTCTCCAATTCACTTTGAATATGAATGAGTATCTGATGCTAGACAGTGGTGGATGTTTGTGCTTGGATTGCATTCGCACATCAACTGCACTTCCCGGAGACGGTAAAATTAACTATTTTGGTTGATTTACATTGTAGACCCGAATGACGTTGCGATTCATGCATGAGCTGTCACATCTGTTTGCGTTACTTGTTGGCACGCGGCGCAAGTACGTAGACCCATCAAAGGCAGTCGAGATCCTGAAAGAGGCATTCTCATCGGACGCTGGTTCAGCGGACAACCAACAGGTGGCGACTGCTTCCTCCTACTATGCTCATGTTGTGACTCAAAGCTTCGGATGTGTAACGAATCACTTGTTACTGGCTATTTATTCATTGTATCCTGAATTTACTCTATGTAGTAATTGATATATAAAATAGATACAGACGTGTTAATTTATTTGGTTTAAACAAGAATTTGTTAATACGCATATTAATTACATACAAGATTTGCTCTAACTTTGACACATCTGTAAGGTGTTTGAACATGCTTGAGAAGTTGTATACAAAACACAAAGTTTAATACGGATTAGGAAAACTTCCACTAAGAACAGGTTTGATTACTAAACAAATGACACTGAATTTTTTATTATAACCAAAACATTTTAAGTTATACATATGAAATGGATATTCATTAGCCCTATTTACAAGTACAAGATTATATGAGAACCATTAGTAAATAGCTGCTCTTATATAATTGTATTAGCTCTGTCAACACTCAACAATAATGTCTTATAGGCCTATCAACAATAGTTCAGAGAATTGTATAAATATGTAAGGTCGTAATCCTTTTATTTTGAACTGGTGTTATGGCCAGTTTCTATAATTTGGAGGCAAGACTTGCTGAATGTATCTTGTTTGTTGCAGGATGTCAGTGAATTTCAACACAAGCTTCTAGACTGGCTAGAGGATGCATTCAGGGACAGCCCTTGTCCAGAATCTCTCCAAGATGGGTATGTTGAACTGCCTTGCAACCAGTTTACCCCACATTTGACTTTATTAAAAAAATCCAACTTATATACCATGAAATAAAGAAGTGATTCCATTGTTACTATTAAGGTTTGACAGTTTTATGTTTAAGAAACAGTTTATCAAACTCGATTGGGCTGAGCTCATTGGTTTAAATCTCGCATTTACCCCTCCCTACGTGGCACACAGGGCATGTGGGAGCAGTGACGGGGCAGAGAAAGAACTCAGTAACCCCATGGTGAAGCTCTTCTACGGACAGTACCTGGCCGAGGGCATTAATGAGGGTAAGGTATTCTACTTCCTGTTCGTGCCCGCTGCACACATCTCTCAGTGCTTTCCACTCAGTGTTCTCCACCTATTCTGGGGGTAATGAATTCATTAGGCAAAAACAGCATTAAACGAAATCTGTTGTTAAATTTAAAGAACATTTTGAAATAGTAAAAAGCCACATGGGTGTATCGCTGAACCACTGGCGAAAATGTCCCAGTGGTGTACCTTGGTGGTGACAGTTTATATAGTAAAAATAGGCATATGAGTTCATAAGCATTTATCATTTCTGGAGCTTCTGCAAAGATGTCCAGATTTGTACATCCCTACCTTTAGATCTATCTCAATGCTGCTAGTCCATCTTATTATGACTAAGATATATGTATATATGCAATCGAAAGTTGCAGATAATGATTGCAACAAGATTTTATTTTATTTCACAACCCACTTATCTCTTGCAAGTGGTTGCCAACCACAAACATGCGAAACATTATATTAGTGCCTCAGTTTTTTTGTATCGTGTATGTTCAGTTCAGTATTTCAAGCAAATTGCGAGGGAGGAATGAAACACATAACTGACACGTTAGCATTTTGGGTCACTTATAAAGATTGCATGACTTGTTTCTTTGCAACACCTACTTTCAAAGAGATATTTATGACAGGTATGTTGGACACAGACAATGTCAAACAACGGTATAATATAGTCAAAACACAGAGAACATGATAACACTGGGAATGCGACATGAAGATGTTTTAGCAGTAATCAATGGCATACTGCATTCTGTAGGTAAGAATTTCACAAACAAGGAGACGTTTGGTCAGTTTCCGCTGCAAGTGGACGGCTTCAGAGACATCCATGAGAGTCTGGAAGCTGCCACGGCACAGGGCGAGATAGAGACTGTCAGCACGGACGTCACCACTAAGTCAGGCCAGGAGGTCTGTATATTCAGCATATTTCATATCGTGATAACATTTACATTATATGTTGACCATGTGTGATGGCACATCATAACCCTGTGTTTTCGGACATTTAAAATTATTTAAAACTGAAAGAAAGCTTTCAATGCCACAGGAAGTGGAGTCAATGAACATTGAGGGAAGAAGACCTCTGCATAGTTTGGTGACGACAAGTGTTGAGTTGGTTTCAAAGGCATTTTATTGACAAATTACAAATTATAGTACCCGGCCCACTGTACTGGTTTTGTTTGTTAACGGAAACTTGTTCAGTTAATTACCTAGTGAAAGGCGGTGTATTAGTAACATATATTTCTGCCCCATGCAGTCATCATTCAGTTCACGTCTGCCCCCCCCCGTGTTCATGTTTGAGTCATTCTGTTGTAGCTGTGGTTCACATGTCTGCCCCCCGTGTTCACGTTTGAGTCATTCTGTTGCAGCTGTGGTTCACGTGTCTGCCCCCTGTGTTCATGTTTGAGCATTCTGTTGCAGCTGTGGTTCACGTGTCCGCCCCCTGTGTTCATGTTTGCGCAATTCTGTTGCAGCTGTGGTTCACGTGTCTGCCCCCTGTGTTCACGTTTGAGTCATTCTGTTGCAGCTGTGGTTCACGTGTCTGCCCCCCGTGTTCATGTTTGAGTCATTCTGTTGCAGCTGTGGTTCACGTGTCTGCCCCCCGTGTTCATGTTTGAGTCATTCTGTTGCAGCTGTGGTTCACGTGTCTGCCCCCTGTGTTCACGTTTGAGTCTTTCTCTTGCAGCTGTGGTTCACGTGTCCGCCCCCCATGTTAATGTTTGCGTCATTCTGTTGCAGCTGTGGTTCACGTGTCTGCCCCCCGTGTTCATGTTTGAGCCATTCTGTTGCAGCTGTGGTTCACGTGTATGCCCCGCCCCCTGTGTTCACGTTTGAGTCATTCTGTTGTAGCTGTGGTTCACGTGTCTGCCCCTGTGTTCACGTTTGAGTCTTTCTGTTGCAGCTGTGGTTCACGTGTCTGCCCCCTGTGTTCACGTTTGAGTCATTCTGTTACAGCTGTGGTTCATGTGTCTGCCCCCTGTGTTCACGTTTGAGTCTTTCTCTTGCAGCTATGGTTCACGTGTCTGCCCCCTGTGCTCATGTTTGAGTCTTTCTCTTGCAGCTGTGGTTCACATGTCTGCCCCCCGTGTTCATGTTTGCGTCATTCTGTTGCAGCTGTGGTTCACATGTCTGCCCCCTGTGTTCACGTTTGAGTCTTTCTGTTGTAGCTGTGGTTCACGTGTCTGCCCCCTGTGTTCATGTTTGAGTCATTCTGTTGCAGCTGTGGTTCACGTGTCCGCCCCCTGCGTTCATGTTTGCGCAATTCTGTTGCAGCTGTGGTTCACGTGTCTGCCCCCTGTGTTCACGTTTGAGTCTTTCTGTTGCAGCTATGGTTCACGTGTCTGCCCCCTGTGCTCACGTTTGAGTTGTCACGCTTCCAGTTCAACCAGCAGCTAGGGCGACCAGAGAAAATACACAATAAACTCGAGTTTCCTGAATTAATTTATATGGACCGGTGAGTGAAATGCAGGGGCTAGACTCCATCCTTGTTTGGCGCACTGACATTCATAGTTGTAGTTTGTGATAGTGATATAGTGTGCGCTGGACTGTTGTTTTTATTTTTGTTGATATAACAAATGTGTATACTACCACACATTATACATTGAGTTTGTGACTGTTCAAAGAGATAAAAGATAATGGAATGCAGCAAATTTACACATCAGTAAGCAAATATGTAGCACACATCAAGTTTTGAATGTGTGGTGTTGCAGGTACATGGAGTGTAACACACACATCACGCGTGTCAAGCGAGAGCAGGTGAAGCAGCTGAAGGAACAGCTACGGCAGCTGCAGCAGAAGCTTGACAAGTATGTGCCCCGCTACATCTCCCGCTACTTTAGCGAGCTTCTGTAGCTGTGTCTTTTACCTGTCACTGCTGACAGTGAGCACTGAGAACACGGGTTTCTCACACACGTCTCTCTTGAGTCTCGTAATACACAGGCAACAAATTAGGTAGCTTTTACCAAAGATGCTGATGTAATGTCTATCCAAGCGAGGAACTAACTGAGTAAGTTAGAATTCACGATACTTCTAGCTAGCTGGTAGTCTGTCATTATAGACAACTAGTCCTGCGTATGTTTTTATTACTTAAAAGGACTGCTCTTACTAGTCCTAGCTGTAAAACTACTCGTCCCGGACGATCGGACCAGCCTTATTTCGCACCCTGAATGTGTATATGTGGTCAACTCCATGTAATTGAGGAGCCACCTGACCACAAGGTTAACATATAGGTCAAAGTCTAGGGCCCACATTAACAGCCACCCCACAAATCAGGTCACCCTGGTCCCAAAGGGTCACCTGAATGGACAGGTTCACCGTATATGTAGCTAAAATAATGACTGGGCTATTGTAGCATGGAACTGCAACTTTTTCGATCACCGTCTGAACTTCCCACATAGTTCTGATGGCTTTGCACGTTGCTATAGTAACTGGGCTGTCAGGTCGTGACCTTTGTCTCGCAGTGTGTGTGCTCGTTTTGCAGCGCACACCATCTGGTGGCTCATACAAGTACAATCTCGCTAAAAAACAAATGTTTAATTTATATATCAGGTAATATAATCAGTATTACAGGAAAAGGTTGTTCAAGCATTTATGTCCCCCTTTAATATACACACGAAGCAGCACTGACCTGTAAATGTGTGCATATGTTGTGTAGGTTTGTGAACTATGGCAGTGGTGTGAAGAGGTTCCCCCTTCAGGAGGTGCTTCAGTATGCCCTTGAGTTCGCCCAGAGCAAACCCGACGGCATCGACTCACCCCCCATGGGCAGTGGTGGGGGAGACAACACGGAGTACATGCCCATCCAGGACGTAGAGATGGAGTCTCCCAAGTCACAGGCCAGGTCTGTCTCGTGTCACACCTGGTGCTGTGATGTCACTGTCAACATGTCCACTTTAGGGGAAATAATAAATTTTGCTCACGTTTTGTTTTTAATAACACAAAAAAATGTTGCATTGCTTTTAACAGGAAATCCAATCAACCACTTTTTGGAAGTACTGTCTTGTTTTAATGAAATCTTGAGTTTAAGAATAAAATAATTTTCAATAACTTACAAGTGTTTTTGTTAACAAAAGTATTTCTGTTCAGTTTTTTATTAATGCTGGCTTACTTTGAACCATTCTAGGCATCATATTTTTCAAGTTTAAAATAAGGTTTCATGTATATATTTACCTCAACCAATGGTGACATTAAAATGGTGGCCCATAATCACATGTAAATCTGCAAAAGGTGGAGTTAAGGTGTGTTATTCCTGTTTACAGTGAGATGTTCGCCCCCAAGTAGCTATTTTGTGAATTGCTGTGTACAGTAGAGGCTCATTTAAATGTCACCTCTGCAATCCAGCCACTCCGTAAATAAGAACACCCTGAGAACATCCCAATGGGTCATGTTAATAGACAGGTTCACTATGTGTATATAAGATGTAATGATTCCGCTGTGTTTAATCTATTGTAGCAGGGAACTGCAACTTTTTCGATCACCGTCTGAACTTCCCACATAGTTCTGATGGCTTTGCACGTTGCTATAGTAACAGGGCTGTCAGATATCTGTGTCTCACAGTGTGTGCTTTCGTTTTACTGCATACTCCATCTGGTGGCTCACACATCTACAACTTGGCTAAAAAACAATGTTTCACTTGTATATGAGGTGGTACAGTTAGTATTGCATGTACTACAGGGAGCTTAAACAACCTGTGTCAAACGTAAGAACAGAGGACATGTGACCATCATTTGATGAGCACACAGCCACAGTATATTTTAAATAATTCTTCAGACTTGGATATCTTTGGCCACTGGGTGTTCAAGCTGCATTTGTAAATTTCAAAAAAATTCTGATTTCATCAATAGACACTTCTACTTGAAAACAAGAATATGGTATCTATTGTATTTAATATGCCACTATATTTTTGATTTCGTGCAGAATGTCTGTTGATGAAGTAAGTCAGAAAAACTAGAAAATTTGTAAATGATATCCATGTTTGAAAATTACTTTGAATATATTGTGGCTCCATGCTCAACAAACCATGGTCATGTATCCTCTAAATTAGATGTTGTTATGTTATGGCAATGTTTATTCAAGCATTTCAGCTCTCCGTTAATGTACACATGAAGCAACAATGCTTGATCTGTAGCGAAAAAAGTCATCTTAAAAATGACTATATCAGATTTTTCATATTTCTGTTTCTCAACACAGCAGCTTTATCATAACAAAACATAAACCTGTATGTAGCTTGATAGTTTTATTAGTATTATTTTATATCCTGTTCCGCCAGCAATTGAATGTTTCATGTTTCGTTCCAGCATGGCTACTGACTCACCAGTTGGCACACCGCCAAAATGCCAGCTTCCGCCTGATGTTACCATGGCAACGACTCCCCCAATGCAGCAGCGGAGGCCGCACGAGAGCGAGCGAAAAACCGACGGCCGCCCGTCACCGAAGCAGGTGACAATGGAGGAGTTGGATGTTTTACAAGGGTGTCTGAGACGCTGGAGAGAGGAGGTGGAGACAGACGTCAAGGGTGAGTCGGTGGGCAATGTTGTCATTTTTACTTCATATGTAATATGTGCGTTTCAGTGTGTACCTTTAATTTTCATTATTATTATCCTGTCGTAATTTATGTTTTTTAGTATTAGAAAGTTTTTTATTATTCATATGTATCTATTAATAACCCATTAGCACTCAGCCGATTTTAACGTGAAGCCTGTGCCTCCTCAAATATTTGACCTAGTTTAAAATTATTGCTTGCACCATTTTCTTTGCTCTAGCGCCTTTATTATTCAATTCTCACAGTAGCATGTTGCATGCATGTTGTGTATAATAAAAGTACCTACACAGTGGTGTAGAAACTGTTGTTGAAAATTTAAAATATGTTGACCATTTCTTGATTGATGCTAAGACATTTTGAAATTTGTTGTAGACAAAATACTTTGTTGCGGTGTAACTATTTGATGCTTGGCTTTTTACTGCAACAAGTTGGGTTTATTTAAAAGAACATTACATTATCTACACACTGGTGTATAATTTATTGTAATAATTTACACATTTTAGCTGTATACATGGCCAACCTCCTATCTGGAGGGCATTTTTAAATGTCCAAAAGCACAAACTGTTGCTGTTAAAATTTGGAAAACGCAGTTATATGTCTAGATTATGTGTCGGATTTATTGCATCTGTTAATCACTAGACGCAACCATGTAAACCGCATTCAAACGCTGTGCTGTTTTCGCTGACCGGCTATGGCCGACCTGAGGAGATTCGGGGTGACCGTCAATGCCCGACTTGAGTGCTGATCGGTTAATTTATGTTTTAAAGTTTTTAGTAATGTTGATATAGAGAGTGTGAGATTACAGTGTGCGTGTGAATGGCAACAATGGCCAGATTTATGGTACAGTTAGTATTGATTAAATGGTACCTCAGTTTCTATGGTTTGTTAGATGTGAGTTGATGAAATGAACTACCTAAACAATGTCCTGTTATTCACATTCATCGTATCCTAGCACAGAAGTCTATTGCTCAGGATGCTTAAAACTTGGTTGTTTTAAACAATTCAAGTGTAGGGCTATTCAGAAATACCCACCAGACACCTGGTCATTCCAAGTAAATAATTGACCGCTGACTCTGGCCGACCAGTATCAGTTGGCAGTGACAAAGTATATTTTTGATTTGACAGACCTGCAGGAACAAATCAGCCACCTGGAGAGGGCTGTAGGCAACATGTACTCGGACGAGCAACTACAAAAGGTGAGGACATCTTCATTGGTCTTGGTACCCTGTGTGTGTTGAGTACACCTTGACACTGTGTGTTTGTGGTGCAGTACCCTGTGTGTGTTGAGTACACCTTGACACTGTGTGTTTGTGGTGCAGTACCCTGAGTGTGTTGAGTACACCTTGACACTGTGTGTTTGTGGTGCAGTACCCTGAGTGTGTTGAGTATACCTTGATACTGTGTTTGTGGTGCAGTACCCTGAGTGTGTGTTGAGTACACCTTGACACAGTGTTTGTGGTGCAGTACCCTGAGTGTGTTGAGTACACCTTGACACTGTGTTTGTGGTGCAGTACCCTGTGTGTGTGTTGAGTACACCTTGACACT
Organism: Ridgeia piscesae; assembly: GCA_025642075.2. Lineage (NCBI taxonomy): Eukaryota > Metazoa > Annelida > Polychaeta > Sabellida > Siboglinidae > Ridgeia > Ridgeia piscesae. The sequence continues at coordinate 144,866 of JAODUO010001531.1, forward strand.
GTGTTTGTGGTGCAGTACCCTGAGTGTGTTGAGTACACCTTGACACAGTGTTTGTGGTGCAGTACCCTGAGTGTGTTGAGTATACCTTGATACTGTGTTTGTGGTGCAGTACCCTGAGTGTGTTGAGTACACCTTGACACTGTGTTTGTGGTGCAGTACCCTGAGTGTGTTGAGTACACCTTGACACTGTGTTTGTGGTGCAGTACCCTGTGTGTGTTGAGTACACCTTGACACTGTGTTTGTGGTGCAGTACCCTGAGTGTGTTGAGTACACCTTGACACTGTGTTTGTGGTGCAGTACCCTGAGTGTGTTGAGTATACCTTGATACTGTGTTTGTGGTGCAGTACCCTGAGTGTGTTGAGTACACCTTGACACTGTGTTTGTGGTGCAGTACCCTGAGTGTGTTGAGTACACCTTGACACTGTGTTTGTGGTGCAGTACCCTGAGTGTGTTGAGTACACCTTGACACTGTGTTTGTGGTGCAGTACCCTGAGTGTGTTGAGTACACCTTGACACTGTGTTTGTGGTGCAGTACCCTGAGTGTGTTGAGTATACCTTGACACTGTGTTTGTGGTGCAGTACCCTGGGTGTGTTGAGTACACCTTGACACTGTGTTTGTGGTGCAGTACCCTGAGTGTGTTGAGTATACCTTGACACTGTGTTTGTGGTGCAGTACCCTGAGTGTGTTGAGTACACCTTGACACTGTGTTTGTGGTGCAGTACCCTGAGTGTGTTGAGTACACCTTGACACTGTGTGTTTGTGGTGCAGTACCCTGAGTGTGTTGAGTACACCTTGACACTGTGTTTGTGGTGCAGTACCCTGGGTGTGTTGAGTACACCTTGACACTGTGTTTGTGGTGCAGTACCCTGAGTGTGTTGAGTACACCTTGACACTGTGTTTGTGGTGCAGTACCCTGAGTGTGTTGAGTACACCTTGACACTGTGTTTGTGGTGCAGTACCCTGAGTGTGTTGAGTACACATTGACACAGTGTTTGTGGTGCAGTACCCTGGGTGTGTTGAGTACACCTTGACACTGTGTTTGTGGTGCAGTACCCTGGGTGTGTTGAGTACACCTTGACACTGTGTTTGTGGTGCAGTACCCTGGGTGTGTTGAGTACACCTTGACACTGTGTTTGTGGTGCAGTACCCTGAGTGTGTTGAGTACACCTTGACACTGTGTTTGTGGTGCAGTACCCTGAGTGTGTTGAGTATACCTTGATACTGTGTTTGTGGTGCAGTACCCTGAGTGTGTTGAGTACACCTTGACACTGTGTTTGTGGTGCAGTACCCTGAGTGTGTTGAGTACACCTTGACACTGTGTTTGTGGTGCAGTACCCTGAGTGTGTTGAGTACACCTTGACACTGTGTTTGTGGTGCAGTACCCTGAGTGTGTTGAGTACACCTTGACACTGTGTTTGTGGTGCAGTACCCTGAGTGTGTTGAGTATACCTTGATACTGTGTTTGTGGTGCAGTACCCTGAGTGTGTTGAGTACACCTTGACACTGTGTTTGTGGTGCAGTACCCTGAGTGTGTTGAGTACACCTTGACACTGTGTTTGTGGTGCAGTACCCTGAGTGTGTTGAGTACACCTTGACACTGTTTGTGGTGCAGTACCCTGGGTGTGTTGAGTACACCTTGACACTGTGTTTGTGGTGCAGTACCCTGAGTGTGTTGAGTACACATTGACACAGTGTTTGTGGTGCAGTACCCTGGAGTGTGTTGAGTACACCTTGACACTGTGTTTGTGGTGCAGTACCCTGAGTGTGTTGAGTACACCTTGACACTGTGTGTTTGTGGTGCAGTACCCTGGGTGTGTTGAGTACACCTTGACACTGTGTTTGTGGTGCAGTACCCTGAGTGTGTTGAGTACACCTTGACACTGTGTTTGTGGTGCAGTACCCTGGGTGTGTTGAGTACACCTTGACACTGTGTTTGTGGTGCAGTACCCTGAGTGTGTTGAGTACACATTGACACAGTGTTTGTGGTGCAGTACCCTGGGTGTGTTGAGTACACCTTGACACTGTGTTTGTGGTGCAGTACCCTGAGTGTGTTGAGTACACCTTGACACTGTGTGTTTGTGGTGCAGTACCCTGGGTGTGTTGAGTACACCTTGACACTGTGTTTGTGGTGCAGTACCCTGAGTGTGTTGAGTACACCTTGACACTGTGTGTTTGTGGTGCAGTACCCTGAGTGTGTTGAGTACACCTTGACACTGTGTTTGTGGTGCAGTACCCTGGGTGTGTTGAGTACACCTTGACACAGTGTTTGTGGTGCAGTACCCTGAGTGTGTTGAGTACACCTTGACACTGTGTTTGTGGTGCAGTACCCTGTGTGTGTTGAGTACACCTTGACACTGTGTTTGTGGTGCAGTACCCTGGGTGTGTTGAGTACACCTTGACACTGTGTTTGTGGTGCAGTACCCTGGGTGTGTTGAGTACACCTTGACACTGTGTGTTTGTGGTGCAGTACCCTGAGTGTGTTGAGTACACCTTGACACTGTGTGTTTGTGGTGCAGTACCCTGAGTGTGTTGAGTACACCTTGACACTGTGTTTGTGGTGCAGTACCCTGAGTGTGTTGAGTACACCTTGACACAGTGTTTGTGGTGCAGTACCCTGAGTGTGTTGAGTACACCTTGACACTGTGTTTGTGGTGCAGTACCCTGAGTGTGTTGAGTACACCTTGACACAGTGTTTGTGGTGCAGTACCCTGAGTGTGTTGAGTACACCTTGACACTGTTTGTGGTGCAGTACCCTGGGTGTGTTGAGTACACCTTGACACTGTGTTTGTGGTGCAGTACCCTGAGTGTGTTGAGTACACCTTGACACTGTGTTTGTGGTGCAGTACCCTGAGTGTGTTGAGTACACCTTGACACAGTGTTTGTGGTGCAGTACCCTGAGTGTGTTGAGTACACCTTGACACTGTGTTTGTGGTGCAGTACCCTGAGTGTGTTGAGTACACCTTGACACAGTGTTTGTGGTGCAGTACCCTGAGTGTGTTGAGTACACCTTGACACTGTTTGTGGTGCAGTACCCTGGGTGTGTTGAGTACACCTTGACACTGTGTTTGTGGTGCAGTACCCTGGGTGTGTTGAGTACACCTTGACACTGTGTGTTTGTGGTGCAGTACCCTGAGTGTGTTGAGTACACCTTGACACTGTGTGTTTGTGGTGCAGTACCCTGAGTGTGTTGAGTACACCTTGACACTGTGTTTGTGGTGCAGTACCCTGAGTGTGTTGAGTACACCTTGACACTGTGTTTGTGGTGCAGTACCCTGAGTGTGTTGAGTACACCTTGACACTGTGTTTGTGGTGCAGTATCATGAGGATGTTAAATACACCTTGACACAGTGTTTGTGGTGCAGTACCCTGAGTGTGTTGAGTACACCTTGACACAGTGTTTGTGGTGCAGTACCCTGAGTGTGTTGAGTACACCTTGACACTGTGTTTGTGGTGCAGTACCCTGTGTGTGTTGAGTACACCTTGACACTGTGTTTGTGGTGCAGTATCATGAGGATGTTAAATACACCTTGACACAGTGTTTGTGGTGCAGTACCCTGAGTGTGTTGAGTACACAGTGACACTGTGTTTGTGGTGCAGTACCCTGAGTACACCTTGACACAGTGTTTGTGGTGCAGTATCATGAGGATGTTAAATACACCTTGACACAGTGTTTGTGGTGCAGTACCCTGAGTGTGTTGAGTACACCTTGACACAGTGTTTGTGTTGTGTTGTGTTGTGTTGTGTTGTGTTGTGTTGTGACCTGTTTTCGTGACAGTGACAAACTAATTACCCCGTGCACTCACACACACGTTTGAGCCGTGTTCACAACGGTGGCTAACTTAACTAAGCACCCAACATACTCTGTCTGTGTGTATGACACGTATATTAATTCCATTAATAAGCTGTGATATTATATTAACAAACTACAGACGTTTGAAGCACTTCTACTCACCCGTGACGCTTCGACCAGTAACGCCGCACGAAATCAACGTCGCAATATTCATAACTATTTCGTGTTTGCACGAATCTACACAAAAACCTGACGGTCAGCACAGAAATAGAGTCGGCGAGGTCAGGTGGATGTGCGTAGCGATGCGTGAACAGTTGAATTCAAGCTACTTGTATAGGGCCTGCAAGTGGGTCACGATACATGGCGTGACTCCGCGCGACTGGAGCTTATTAGGGACCAAGCGAGACTAATTGAGGACTGGACACAAGAATAATATTCTAACGATGGATGACAGTTGTAGATTCCGACTGATGAATACTAGGAAAATCAGTTCATAAATATCTTGTGTTATACGTTTCTTATCTTAAATGTCCGATTTAATATTGAGTTTACCACACTATCACTGTTACCACGCTTGACACAATTACACTCACCTGAGTCGCTTCGATCAGAAACGCCGCACTACGTCTGCTTCGCAATACCTACTTCCTGTTAGCATGTCTCTAAGCAGACCACGAAAACGAGTCAGTGAGGTCAGGGCAGTTACTCGTGTGAATGTGTGTATTGACGCGTGAACAGTCCACAGGTTAGCGGCTTTCAACTCGTATTTTGAGCCGCTGGTCGAGGCCGAGGCGCTGTTTTTACGTGTGTGCGTTCAGTGGTTATTTAGATTATATTGTACAGCGACATTCACTCACACAGTGAACATACCACAGCTTAACTTAACTTAACTTAACTTAACTTAGCAACCTTGTAGCAACCCAACAACAGCAACAACAACAGCAGCAACAGCAACAGCAACAGCAACAGCAACAGCAACAGCAACAACAACAACAACAACTTAACTTAACTTAACTTAACTTAACTTAACATAACATAACATAACATAACATAACATAACATAACATAACATAACATAACATAACATAACATAACATAACATAACATAACATAACATAACATAACATAACATAACATAACATAACATAACATAACATAACATAACATAACATAACATAACATAACATAACATAACATAACATAACATAACATAACATAACATAACATAACATAACATAACATAACATAACATAACATAACATAATAATACATAATAATATTATAATATAAAATATTATTGCTGGCAGCTTCCATGAAATGTACACCTGCACGAATCATCGTATC
>JAODUO010001531.1:155000-185000 GCA_025642075.2 Ridgeia piscesae
ATCATATAACATTTACTAACTGGGATCGGTAGCTCCTATTAAGACAATAATGTCGCTGTCACAGGAGCCACCATAATTTCATGGAATAAAGTAGTATGGTCCTTAGTATACAAGATGTCTAACTCAAATGTTTATTTGGAAGTGTTAGGTTTAAGTAAGAAAGTGTGATGTGGTGTGGAAATGGGCTAATGAACATTAACATATACTGTATTTATTAATTTAGCTGACATATGTAACAATGTGATAGAGTACATATATCACTGTAGTTATTTAGCAAACATGTTTTTATATAAATTATAAAGCCATGCAAGCTGTGAGTGTATATTTTGTTTTTAATTGCATCAGGAGTCTCATTTATAGTATTTGGGAGGCTGTGTCTGAGACATTTCATTGCAAATTCATGCTTAGCTCTAAAAGTATGTATATTATCTTTTGCGCGAGTATTATAATTGTGTATATTAATACTTGGTATAATTTGCCAGTTTAGTAAATACGAAGGTAATTGTTTATGAATATATTTAAAATAAAATTTTAATTCTTGTAACTTTAACATATCTTCTATTTTCAGTAGTTTAAGATTTTTGAAAAGTGGTTCTGTATGTGAATTATATGTATTTAAGGTTATTATTCGCATAACTTTTTTTGGATGCTTGTAATTCTATTTCTTTGATATCCCCAAATCATAATACAATAATTTATATGTGATAATATTAAGGTGTTATATAATAACACTTTTATGTCTAATGGTAATACATATTTTAATCGGTTTAATACGCCAATTGTTTTTGAACACTTATTTGATATTTTCTCCGTGTGTTTTCTCCAATTTAGATTAGTGTCTAAAGTCAATCCTAGAAAATTAAATTAAATCTACTCTTTCAATATATGCATCATCTATTTTAAGTGTAAGTGCTTGTATACGTTTATTAGGCATATGGAAAACCATATATTTAGTTTTGCTTTTATTTAATAATAATTTATTAATATTTAGCCATTCATTAATTTTACAGAGTTCTTCATTTATTATGGTTTCTGTACTTTTATTATCGAGTGTCGTTTCGCGCAGAGAATTTAAAGAGGTAGATAATGTAGTGTCATCGGCATACATAACAAAATTAAATAATTGACTAGCTTGTGAAAAATCGTTTATATAAATAATAAACAATAGTGGTCCTAAGACAGAACCTTGTGGGACACCGATTGTTATAGGTAAGATGTCTGAGTTTATTTGTTCAATTTCAGTAAATTGTTTTCTGTTTTGTAAGTAACTTTTGAACAAATGCAAGGCTGAGCCATTAAGGCCATAGTATGCTAATTTGTTTTGTAAAATGTTATGGTCAATAGTGTCAAATGCCTTTGATAGGTCAAGAAATACATTAATTGGTATATCATTTTTATCCATTTTAGTCACAATTCTATCAATTAGTTCAATCGCAGCGTATTCTGTTGAATATTTAGCTCTAAAACCATACTGATTATCGTTTAGAAAATTCTTTTCGTTGAAATATGAATATAATTGTATAAAAATTAGTTTTTCCAATACTTTAGAAATGGTAGGAAGAAGAGAGATTGGTCTGTAGTTTTCAAATAAGGATGGATCATCTTTCTTAAATATAGGAATAACTTTTGCAATTTTCAGTTTATCAGGGAATACACCAGAGTATAAAACTTGGTTTATTAACAGTGTTAATGATTTTAAAATTACAGGTTCAATTACTTTGAGTAGTTTTGTTGAGACACCATCAAATCCACAGCTGTTTTTTGTGGGAAGGTTGTTTATAGTTTTCCTCACAGTTTCTTCATCAATATGGTCAAAAGTAAATGTAGAAGTTACATTTTTATTTAAATAATAACTGTATTTTTTGCTACCTTTGTATTTAATCCCTTGTGTAATGGATTGTCCGATATTTGTAAAATAATTATTAAATTTATTTGCAATATCCTTTTTATCAGTTATTTTGGTATCATTGTCTATAAAAAATAATGGTAGTTTTTTATTTGTTTGCTTTTTTGAAATAAATTCATTAATAACTTTCCAGGTATTTTTTATATCGTTTTTAAATCGATAAAATCTGTTTTCAAAATACACTTTTTTGGCTGCACGAATAGTATGTTTTAATGTTGTATTATATGTTTTTAGGTTTATGTTAATAATTTCATAGTTAGAAGAATTTGGATGTGTTAATTTTAGTTTTTTATACAATTTGTCTCGATATTGTATTGATCTTAGTATTCCTTGTGTAATCCACATAGATTTTTTATGTTTATACTTATTAAATTTCACCAGCTTAGTTGGCATATGCTTGTCCTTTGCCCTCACAATATCATTAAATATTATGTCATAATTTAAATTTGTATCTGCATTTGGGTTTTTATTTAGCTTGTTGTAAATATCATACGACTTAATTTCATTTTTAACTTTATGCATTGCGTTGTCGTTTAATACATTAATTTTTACAAATTTAGGTGGGGGTTCTGTCTTTAATGAGGTGTTTATAAGCATAAAATACGGTTGATGATCAGAGAGTTTTTTAATGAGAATCCCGGCAGTACTTTCCAACATAGATTGACTAAGTTTGCAAAAGAAATTATCAATTAAAGTACCATTTGTTCTAGTAAATCTAGTAGGAAAGGTAATCTGTGGGAAAAGACTATGTGATATTAAGGAGTCAAAATAACTACTATATATATCATTTTCATTTAATTTGAGCAAATTTATATTAAAATCACCTGCAATGATTAGAGTATTTTTACAGTTGTGTTCTAATAATGACACTATGGAAGAAAATTCATTTATAAAAGCATTTAGGTTATCATTTGATACAACCTTGCTTGACCCCATTTGTAACACTGAACGATTCCGAGACTCCCCCTCCAACACTAACATTCGCCATCACTCCGGTATGTAGTGTCTCGATCATTGTTGTTAAATTCTCTGGGCATCCATATTTCCTCAGTAGCTGTTATAGCCCGGTCCTCCCAACTGTATCGAACGCCTTACTGAAGTCGACAAATACCATGTACAGTAGTCGGTCCTGCTCAATGCACTTTTCTTGTATCTGTCGGAGAAACAAATATCATATCCACGGTGCTCCGGTTACCTCTGAAGCCACATTGTGTCTCCGGAACTACCTCTGGTGTTATGTGGGTAGATAGTCTGTTGAGGAGGATCCTGACGAAGATCTTGCCTGCTATGGAAAGAAGAGAGATTCATCTACAGTTCCCTCAATCTGTTCGATCACCTTTCTTGTAGATGGTTACAATGCTGGCATCCTCCATTGCTTGTGGTACAGAACCCACCTCCCGGGCATTGGTGATTAGTTGGTGTAGTCTGCTGAACAGATTGTCTCCTCCGTGCATCCATACTTCAGCAGGAATTCCATCTCCCCCAGGTGCTTTGCCATATTTCACTCCATTTCATCCATGGTTGGAATCTCATCGACGTATGTCTTGGTAATGCGCTACGGGATGTTGTCCAGAGCTTCGTGATCTATGTCGCCAGGGACGTTGAGTAGCTTCTGGAAGTGTTCACTCCATCTTGCCACAACTCTCTTGCTGTCAGGGAAGGTCTCCAGTCCATCTGTTGATTTCAGGCGAACAAGTCCTTTCTTCTTGGGTCCCCCTTCATTGTAGAAGCCTTTCATGTCGTTTCTGTCAGCAGCTCTCTGCAGCTCCACTGTCTTCCTTTCCCACCAGTCTGACTTCAGTGCACAGGTGCGTTTTTGTAGCAGTCTGCAGGCATCTTGGTATGCTGCAGTGGTGGATCTAGTGCTCCTGGTTTGCAATACTCTATGTTGGGCTTCGTCTCTTCTGCTCATTAGAGGTTGTAGCTCCTGGTCGTTGGGTTCGAACACGTCTTGGTGTTTTCTGTCTGGCTTGCCAAGAAATGTCTTGGCTGTGTTGTATACGAGCTGCCGCAGAGCTGCCCATTCCTCTTCTGGTGTTGAGCTTTCCTTTTCCTCCCATTGGGCGAGGGCATTGTCCATCTCCTGCTCAAAACTCTCCCTATGGCTGATTGTACTTAGTTTTGCTATGTTGAGCTTGGTCGGCTTAATTGTCCCTTGCCTGTTGTGCTTTTGTCGTATTCTGAGAGCCACTCGGTTTTGACCATAGTATCTGGTGATCGGTCCAGCAGTTAGCTCCACGCATGGCTCGGGTACTGTGGATGTCCATCTTATCCCGACATCTCGTGATGATGAAGTCGAGCATATGCCAGCGTCTGGAACGAGGATGCACCCAAGTGGTCTTGCGTTCACCCTTCTGCTTGAACATGGTGTTCGTCCCTATCAGTTCGAGCTCAGACACACAGCCAGTAGAAACTCGCCATTGGAGTTGCATTTCCCAATCCCATGTTTGCCCATGAACAAGGGCCACTCGCATTGAAGTCGTCTCCTATCAGCAGTAGCTTATCTGTACGAGGGATGCCACTGAACACACTTTTAGAAGGCCTCCTTGTTTTCATCTTGGTTTGTCATAGTTGGAGCGTACACGTTGATAATTGTAGCAAAGTTGCTCAGAGGTTGTCTCATCGTCACGATTCTGTCATTTACTAGCCGTGGCATTTATGTCAGCTTTGTGACGATATCCTTTTTGATAGCAAAGCCCATTCCGGCCTCTTCATCTTTCTCCTTTGGGTTTGCCACTCCAGTAGAAAGAGTATTCCAAGTCGTTGAGACTACCAGACATTGAGAACCTTGTTTCACATAGGGCGGCGATGTCGATGTTGTATTTGGCAAGTTCCATTATACTAGTGCCGTACGACTTTCTGGTCGGTCACCTGCTTCTCGGTCGAGGAGAGTCCTGACGTTCCATTGTGCAATTGTCAGTAGTTGTACACTTCTTGTTCTTCCTAGCTGATTTTCCACTGTCGACGGAAGATGAGGTCGAGCAGCGTGGTCCTTGGTAACCCGGGCGACGATACGATGATTCGTGCAGGTGTACATTTCATGGAAGCTGCCAGCAATAATATGTTATATTATAATATTATTATGTATTATGTTATGTTATGTTATGTTATGTTATGTTATGTTATGTTATGTTATGTTATGTTATGTTATGTTATGTTATGTTATGTTATGTTATGTTATGTTATGTTATGTTATGTTATGTTATGTTATGTTATGTTATGTTATGTTATGTTATGTTACGTGACGTGACGTGACGTGACGTGACGTGACGTGACGTGACGTGACGTGACGTGACGTGACGTGACGTGACGTGACGTGACGTGACGTGACGTGACGTGACGTGACGTGACGTGACGTGACGTGACGTGACGTGACGTGACGTGACGTGACGACGTGACGTGACGTGACGTGACGTGACGTGACGTTGCGTTGCGTTGCGTTGCGTTGCGTTGCGTTGCGTTGCGTTGCGTTGCGTTGCGTTGCGTTGCGTTGCGTTGCGTTGCGTTGCGTTGCGTTGCGTTGCGTTGAGTGAGTGAGTGTGTGGCGTGTTAAACGTCGCTGTACCATATAACCTAAATAACCACTGAACGCATAAACGTAAAAACAGCGCCTCGTATAAAACCAGCGGCTCGATGGGAGTTGAATGCCGGGCGGCCCAAATGGCGCTAATCTGTGGACTGACGACATTTCTATAATAATAATTTATTTATTTGATATAGCGCCACATCCACAATCGTTCGTTGCGCTTCACAACATATTATAATTTAAAAGACATAAAAAGATATATGTATATAATAAGACAAATACTGGTGTTTTAAAATAAATGTAAACAAATATGTATAGGTATATAAATAAATAAAATTGGTACGGTATTAAATAGTGTAGCACTTTTAAATAAATAAATAAACTACGTATTAGTCATAAAAACAACAAATAACCGGTATAGTGTATAATTACATTCCAACGATACTGATAAATGACGGTATAGGTATAATTATTAGTAGTAATAAGTAGATTAGTATATGTTAAGACTGTAAAATAATAATAATAATTACGTAACAATAATGCCAATAAATAAGTGTATAATTATGTATTGATAATATTACCAAATAATCTAGTAAAAAATAATAATGTTCATGTCGAATTACACTAATATGCAATACGAACAAAATGTGTCTTCAGTAGACGTTTTAAGCTGGTGAGATTGTCACAAGTCTTAATGACCGTTGGTAAATTGTTCCATAAATCGCTATGTGTCTATGATAGTGTGATAAACTCAATATTAACTCGGACATTTAAGATAAGAAACGTATAACACAAGATATTTATTAACTGATTTTCCTAGTATTCATCAGTCGGAAGCTACAACTTTCATCCATCGTTAGAATATTATTCTTGTGTCCAGTCCTCAATTAGTCTCGCTTGGTCCCCAATAAGCTTCAGTCGCGCGGAGTCACGCCATGTATCGTGACCCACTTGCATGCCCTATACAAGTAGCTTGAATTCAACTGTTCACGCATCGCTACGCACATCCACCTGACCTAATGTAATAAAAGTAAAATAATAAATACATATTTAAGGGATTTTTGCATGTACTGTTTCATAAATAAAATGCGGTAGGTGCCGATTGACTGTCACTGATAATGAGTTCAGGTACTAAAGCGAATCTTTAGTTACAAGGAGTATCCGATCTTTTAGTAATACTACTACTAATAATAATGTCTTAATTATGCGCCAATATCCTCGAAGATCGAGCTCACTGGCGTATAACAATGCGCTGGGTCGATGACGGTCGAATGAAGGTGCTTTAAAGTGATAAGTTTTTAGACGCCGGCGGAATGAAACTATATTTCCTTCTAATTTAACACTGGCAGTTAAATATATTGCAAAAAGGTGATGATCCACGGTGTGACCTTTGATAACAGAGCTTAGTGGCGTTGAATAGAGAGGGAAAACCAATGGCCCAAAAATAGAACCATGGGGCATACCACATGAGGTCGCTAGAAGACATCGATAAGGAGACGAGGGCGGAGAGTGAAGGTCTCAACAATGGTGTACATTCAATACGTTTGGATCACATAACGTCCGGAAACTCAAATTTGACATGTTCTACGAGCAGTTGACCCTGTTAAAATAGTCCAGTCAGCTAGTAACAAATTCTGCTACATATTTTGCTCAATTTAACAGTCTTAACATTACACGATGTGCCGCAAACTGTTTGTGAAAAATGCACGGGTTTAGGTATAAGTTGACAATCTGCCTAGTTACGTCCCCCTCTAGCTTCGGCATGGGGAGATTTGCTTTGCGCATTGCAACATGAAGCACATTGGTGTACATCTATGGTAGATATGCCACCATCTTCTTGGCCGCAATGCAACCTTTGGCGTGGGTAGTTGCAACAGTCCGCTGAACTCCGCTCAACTTGTCGGCTGGATGTTGGAACAGGGATATTCCCGTTCCATGGAACGAGTCATGTGATATAGTCGGATTATTATCTATTTCTGCTGTTGTGAAGAGACCGTCTTTGAGTTGTGGTGGACACGCGGCTTGTTCCATGTGATAGTGACGATATATGCTGTTGCCTAGATTTGGATGGTTCTATGCATCGGCGGATACCTTTCACTGTCGTTGTTCGGGTTTCAATATTCACGTCATACTGACAACAGACGTTGTTGCCCAGTTCAGTGGAGTTGTTGAGTATCCTGTCACATGACACGCTCAAGCGTAGGGCATAGAGAGTGTCCACAAGATCACGTTTGCGAGCCTTGGTATGGACCATCACACCTAGATAGGTCGGCAGTGGTGTTTCCCGTTCTAGGTTGTGCTTAGTAGTACAAGCAGTGACACCATTCTGCGGCGTCCCGAACAGTTGAACAACAGTAACTATGCCAGGGAGAGTGTTGCCAGAATTAATTTTAACCACATACCTATCTTGTGACAACACAATTAGCGTTCTGCGTAGCGTAGTTCATGAGATATAGGAACATTAATTTTGTCGGGTGCCATCTTAAGAAATGGTGGACATTAATGTTTGAGAAGGACAAGTGTAACACATTTGAGATCATTAACCCAGCACACGTATGCTTTGGTTCCACAATGATTGTTCTATGTTGCTGAGGTCTTTAGATACTAGGAAATTGGTTTTCGGCCGCCATCTTGAAAATGGCTGTCAGCGCTTTCCAGTGCGAAATCTGGTCTATATCCAAATATGTTTGTATTTATGTTCTACATTTGTGTCAATTTTCATGCTTTTATCATAAAACGTACAATTCGGCTATATTTTGTCACATATCGGGTCTTAGGTCTTAGGTGATTACCTCCAAACAGCCCAAACTTGGGCTAACGCAGGAGTTGTTCTTCTGTAGAATTTGTGAATCCACTACAGGTTACACATTTACCCCCTGTGTGGGATCTTTTACTTCCCCTAGCATAGACACCAGACAGAAGGGACCACCGGCTTTTAGTGTCTCTTCCGAAAGACACAGGCAAATGTGGGGTGAAGAAATTGCCTAAGTTTCGAAACGGCGGTAGGTGGGATTGAACCACCGTCCCCTCGATTGACAGTCCGGCGCTCTACCGCGCGACCACCGCTCCCCACAGGTTTAATCACTGTGAGCATGATAATCGTGTGTGGCAACATGGCTGACTTATACGTATGTTTCTAGCAGGAGCTCCGCAGATATATCGTCATCTACTCCGTGAACCTCGTCGCCTGCGTGGCAATGATGTTTGTATCCATTTGGTCATCCGTCCTCGGATGCAACGTCACGCGCTGCGGAGGAGGTCACTATATCCAGGTAACTATTACACCAGCCGCGTTACTTACTCATGTCATCAATCTTATTATGTAGAGTGTATTATTACCCATCTGCATTCAATGCCATCCTATGAACCATTTACCGCCGCATCTAGGTTTGTACTGTATTTTCCCGTCGGCCTGCTAAAATCTAAGGCTTCACGATCTTATCTGAAAGACACTTCACATCTCATCATTGTATGTACGTTATGTTTGACCTGTGTCACTGGTGCATCCTTGTAGATACAACTTAAGATATAGTCTATTGTTTACAGCAAATGTTGGGAAGACCAGGCTAGTTGTAACAAAGACAGCACATTTCGAGATTGAGGGTGGGATTCCTTTTTCATGCAAAAGGGTCCCCACATATTTCCCGCAGACAATTAGGGCATAATTAATTGTCCGGCATATTTTACATTTGTGGTATAATGAGTTATACGAGGTATCCCAAAGTGTCACAATTTACCCCGATTTGGGGCAAGTTGTACCAATCTACGGGGTAACTTACAACATACGCGGTTTAGCATTGGTGCAAATTGTAATAATATAGAACACTACACAGTTGGTTCATATCTCTCTCTCTCTCTCTCTCTCTCTCTCTCTCTCTCTCTCTCTCTCTCTCTCTCTCTCTCTCTCTCTCTCTCTCTCTCTCTCTCTCTCTCTCTCTCTCTCTCTCTCTCTCTCTCTCTCTCTCTCTCTCTCTCTCTCTCTCTCTCTCTCTCTCTTTTTTTTTTTTTTTTTTTTTTTTTTTTTGTATATATATATATATATATATATATATATATATATATATATATTTTTTACCAGATAGTATATACATAAATTACATACAAGTACATCATTTAGTAGATTTTTTTTTATAGAAATTCACCTTTTAAATACCAAACTATGCAATTACATAACCATTTCAGTTACACTGAGCTGTATATTATAACTTGTAACTGCTCAAGCAACCATTCGCGATCTGATTTAACATTCATTGTGAATACACCAAATATGTAAACTTGCCAGCGAGTTACAGACCTACTCGCTTTCCGATTCGTACAGGTAACACAAATAAGACAAACACTCAAAAGGTGGCTTTCGTTAGGACACATTATTGCAAAAATTGAATATTTTACCATCAGCACACCTTTTTACTGTAAGATTGTATTAAGTTTACTGACAACAAATCTACATTTGATAGAGTGCATTTGTCCACTGTTTTAATACTACATAGTGACATTTGTTTAGGAGATAGGTGGATGGCTAATATAACCAAATGAGATGTTGAGATATGTTAGTCGCATACGTGGGAAAGAAACCAAAGTGGTCTAAGTCGTTTGCGCAATGGTGTTAAACTAAGACCTATTCTCGGTAGAGATGCGCAATGGTGTTAAACTAAGATCTATTCTCGGTAGAGATATAAATTATAACATGGCTTATGCGCAATGGTATGTAGGTGACCTACGTGAGGAACGTGACCCAAGTGGCCTACATGCCGAAAGTGATCATAACATTTGACTTTGACGTTGACATTTGACTTTGACCCAAGATAATATTTATAGCATATGCTTTGAAAGGTCCTATTACAGTTTATAACTGCATTGGTTTAAATTACTGTGCATCTATGCTGGATAATGATGAGGAAACATTACGGCCAATGCCATTATCGATTTTGAATTTAAAAGTGATTTTAAAGGTCACTCAGGAAAACAAAGACCGTGGGGGCATGTCCTAACAGTGTTACAATTTGCCCCGAGATAACCGTTGTAACTTGCCCCGACATCGTCTCGCTCGCAAAACACGCCATTGGCAAAACGCACTTCAAATCTTGTTGAATGTTTTAGGAGGGTTTTTTTTACAACACTACAACATCTATCAATAATAAAAAGATGAACATGAATTATGGATACATAGTTTACTATAGAATAAGCAGAGAAAGTTATATTTTTCTTTTTTAAATGGCGTAACTCGACAGTGTGTCAACGGATTCATGTGCTATTACTGTCACCTTGCTGATTAATTTGCATTAGCAGTTTTGTCTGCAAGCCCTTTGTTTACTTACCCCGTGTTACAACTAGCCCCGGTCTCCCTTATAATATACTGTCACAAGAAAGTCTACGTTTATGATGACTAGAACTTATGTAATTTTCTACTGGTTTTATCGATGTACGTGTTTATTTGTAGTAATATACTGTAAAATACTATTATTGTTATCATTATTATTATTCCTATTATTATCATTATTCCTATTATTATTATTACTACAACAGGTTAACCAACCAGAGGTCATGGTCGCGCCAGTGCAAGCGCCGCAGTTGGTGACACAGGGTCCATATCTCCTCCAAGTCGTCTCAGGACAAGGAACTTCTCAGTTGAATCAACAACAGGGCACGGCACCCGCCTCATATGAGGTTCTTGAGCCACAACATAGAGTCTGACGTGTAAAGACAGCGAGGCGTGCATTGCAGTAAATTATATGAGAGTGAATATTAATGCTATTATAGTAAACATTATAGTAAACAGCGCGGCCTGCTGTCCTACAATTATTCAGTGTGCTTTGTACTTTACCGCTCTGGGAAACATTCTGCGATGATACAAATCTAGGTAAAGATTATTCGTACGCAAACGTCCACGACTTCTGTAGCCAGATGCTCAGTCATACGACTGGGTGAATTGGGGCAAAGCAGAATAACGAACTTGCGATGATTCGAACCAAAACTTTGGCAACGGCATTTGGTGGGCTGCACACAATAACCGCCAGTAGGCGCTTCAGCGTTTAATTGCAATCAAAATTGAGGGAAACTGACCGTTATTCGTTCCGCGGTGCACTTTATTTTTATTTGCCTAAAGAACTTGTACTTTGTCAGGCTTTAGAGGTGGCATTATCCATCTACAACAACGGCTCGATTCCATGTCAGACAACGCACAACGTTTGTTAATCGCCAAGATGGCGGATCTCCATGACGACAGCACGCCAAATAAGGGCAATTATAATGATAATGGCGCCAATTAATATTACACTTGACAAAACAATATCATCGATAACAGACATCTAATATATGACTACTCCAAGTGTCTATGCGAGCAACATAAATGTGTGTGTGGTTTGTCTCTATTGTCTTTTTCTTACATTGGCCTAAATATGGTAAACATGTAGATTAGATTAGTGTTCTGGGTACCAGCTTCGAATCATATTGTTGCCTTTAGAAATCTTTACTCTGCGCTACATCAATGTTCTCAGCTGTAATAATAATTACATGCAAACAGAAAGTGGTATTTTTGTGTAGCAATATATTTTGCAGGAATTGACTCGTATCCAGATTGAGTGGTTTCCTATACGTCTAGATCGTGATCGAGTGAACGGTTATGCCAATAACTAACTTGTCGCTTGGACTGATAGGATATCGTTATACCTATAAATGTCTGAACACATCTAACAATTTGTAAAGTTTTGTCAAGTATTTGTACAAATGGTATCTTTAATGATTGTTACGTTCGCGAAACAAATCCACCCCTCAGACACGATTTCGAATCAACATTCCAAATTGACAAATCTTACAACGTAATATTTGCCAGTCTTTCTACGGTTTGCTTAATGATTGCTCCATGCGATGGTGGTTGTCGTATCTGAACAGAACATAAAGAAGCACGCGAAATATTGATATCTTCATAGACAATAGTCTTCTATATCGTTGCTTTATAGAATTGTCTGAATAGTGCAACATTATGTCATCATCGTAATGGTGAATGTAATCGAATCACATTCTAAAGCAATATTTCGAAAAGGTATCTGCATTAATCACAGACCTTCGCTTAAAATATGCACACGTATACACAACCTCGTCCATACACACACACACACACACACACACACACACACACACACACACACACACACACACACACACACACACACACAAAACACACACACACACACACACACACAAACACAAACACAAACACACACACACACACACACACACACACACACACACACACAACACACACACACACACACACACACACACACACACACACACACACACACACACACACACACACACTTACTCACTCACTCACTCACTCACTCACGCACGCACATGAAGGCACGTCCACGCGCGCGCGTGTCGCCTGGCCCAACTTTGCTGTCTTGTCAAGACGATTGCATTAGAGGCTGCGTATTTTATTCAAGTTTTAATAAAAATGTGACTGCAAAAGTCTTGTTTGTTCTTCTTGAGATATTTCGGTTGTGACTGGATACATCTTAGTCTTCATTGATTCATTTAGAGACGTGGCATCTATGTATGTTTTGTTTTCACCTGTTCCTTAAATAATTTGATGCAGAAGTGTAGAAGATAGTGGACACTTTCACAGAAAGAAATTACAACATGCGGCTAACTGTGAAACAGACAAACAAACAAACAAAGACAACTTAAGTACTATTCCAACCAGACGAAGAACATCCGGTGTACATTCAAGCACGAGATGCAGTTCTTGGAAACGAATATATTTTCTTACGTCTTTGGGATCACTTTTCTCTGAAGGGTGATATAGTTGACAACATATAAAACCGAACACAAAAATATGACCTAAGCTTTCGTACGCTTAATAACCGCTCTGGTTATACACTAGACACCGCACAACCTTCGTTTGTTATCACCTCGATGGCAGATCACCATGATGACAGCATGCCAAATAAGGGCATTGATAATTATACGTCACAAATGGTGCCAATTATATTTACGCTTGACAAAACAATGTCATAGATAATGGCTAATGCTTAATATATGTCTACTCCATGTTTCTATTCGGGCAATTCCGGTGTTTGTATGGTTGTCTGTATTGTTTTTTCCTACAGTGACCTCAATATGGCATAGGCCTATAAGATAAATGTGTAGATTAGATTAGATTCCAGATTAGAATCATTTTGCTGCAGTTTCTAACATTTTATTACCATATGCTACTTCAATACTATCATCTGTGTTAATAATAATTACGTATGAGTAGTGGTGTTTTGGTGTAACAATATTCTTTGCAGGAATTCTGTCACACCGTGTCTGGATGGTTGCAAAAGAAGTCTCGATTGTGATCGAGTGAACTTAGGTCTATATATGCCAATAAGCCATTATTGTCACTTAGACTTATAGGATATTGTTACAATTGTAAATATATGTATATTTATAAAATCTTGTGATGAATATACGCAATCGCGGATTTTCGAACCGATTTATGTATGCTTAAGGTAGGGTTGGGTAAGGCGCCTATACGAGGCGATACACCCACCCGTCCTATCTACGTAACAACGGCTCAGATCGCCACTAAGGTTTTTGTATATCCGTGCTGCCACACAGCGGATGAAAAGAAACATTAAAAAAGCAACACTTTTACAATCGTGAGTACAAAATGTGACTTAATTGATTTGTAAGTGTAAAACACGGGGAAACGACCGATGCCTAGGAAGAAATAGATGACGATAACCGTACATACAAAGAGATTCCGTAACGATCTAAGCAGCGATGAAGATGAAGAATGGCATTGTCTGATTTGTGGAGAGCCATTCTCTAACAGCAGAAGTCGCGAGGTCTGGGTCCAGTGTGTGCTCTGTAGGGACTGGGCACATAGACAGTGCACTGAGGGAATGCAAGTTATATTTGCGAGAACTGCTGCAACTAGTGGCAGTGAATGGCTTGGTAGTTGACACTGCATCAGTTGCATTTGAGAACGAAACATCGAAAGCCAGTTTGGCTAGTAGTTCATAATTGTGTAGATTGTTCGTTCGTTTTTCTGTAAGAACTTATTGCATACCTGTTTAAATGCATTTCACAACACTGTGGGTGTTGGTATTTATTCAATCGCGTGCCTACGTCAGAAGTAAATAAGCTGATACATTGCACACAACATACACACCCACCCACCTAACCACAACCCACCCACCACATACCATCCACACTAACTCGCATACTTGTAATTATTCAAGATTTTTTGAAATACATATTGCCCCACCCAGATGGGCGTCTTGCCCTAAGTAGAATTGTAAATTATGTTTTGTGTCTATGTGTAAAATACTTATACACAAACTAGGATATATATTTTAGATTACCTGCAACTTAAAATATATTCGATTGGGTCATTATTAAAACAACTGCAGCGGTTCCTGCTTATGATGGGCGCCTTACCCATCCCTACCTTACAGTTATACAGTAAATTACACGTTTGTGAATTTCCGAAACTTATTTGCGGCGTTTATTGAAACACGGAATATTTTCGAATCTATATTTTGTATTGAAATTTTGCATTATTCCGCATAAATCCACTAACCAACCGCACATGTTGTGCTTCTATTGTCCCACATAAGTGTACATCAGGCAAAATCACATCACTTCTCGCCGGTTCATTGTAACAAAACATACTGTAGGTTGTTTAGTATGATATAACAATACCAATCCAAAGTAACAGATGCCGCTTCCCTTCCATTTCAATACGGCATATCTTCCAGATTCAAATACTTTCACAAAGAATGTCTTTCATGAGTGTCACGTTCGAAACAAACCAATCCTTTGGACGTGCGTGCGGCTTCGTATCAACATTTCAAGCTTTTATGCTGACAAATCTTACAGAATCTTAAGAATTGCCAGTATAATACATGCATTTCATTTTCGGGCCGTGCAGCTAGGAGGTAGGTGTTGCGTCCAGCATTAAGTCGTCGCGTGTCATATGGCTGGACAATGGAATACTATACCGTGCTTGTTTTACCGCAATCGCCCGGCACGCGCAACACCAAGAAGCCATGCACAATGATAATTATGAATATCGATGTACAAACATCAAGCAAGAGACCGATCGTTGAATATATGTGTTACTTAAGTAAGCTAGGATACGCTATATGTATCCATTCACTTGTTTAAGGTGGTGGTGATAAATACGTTTTGCGGTGTCATCACCGCAAAAAAATGCGAATAATAATTTCCATTTCTTACGTGTTGAGTTCTGTCCAATAAAACAAAACGTTGCCATCCATCTTAATTATGATTAACTAAGTCAAATGCTTTGCTAAAATCTTGCATTACAACTCTAACATAGGAATCCAATTTATCGGTCGCCTCATACCAAAAGTGAACCATTTCGATAGGAACGTATGCTGTGGAAGTTCGTTAATTCCACCAAATTGATTAACATCAATTTCATCTTCAAACGCTTCAGTCAGCCATTTTATTATTATTGATTCAAACACCTTAGTGGCTATTGGTGTTAGGCATATTGGTCTGACGTAGTTTTCAATCGACACAGATGGGTTTGTTTTGGGCAATTTTCCATATGGAGTATAATATTCTCTTACTGGCTTGTTAAATAACAGTTAAAGGAGGGGCGCGGACGTTCGACAGTTGCTGTAACTGTGACAGATGCTATAATGGTGATAACAGATGTTGTAATGATGATAATAGATGTTGTAATTATGATAACAGTTGCTGTAATGGTGATAGCAGATGCTGTAGTGGTGATAACATATATTGTAATGGTAATAATAGTTATTTTTATTATGATAGCAGATGATGTAATGGTAATAGCAGTTGTAATGGTGATAGCAGTTGATGTAATGGTGATAACATATGCTATAATGGTGATAACAGATGCAGTAATGGTGATAACAGTTGCTGTAATGGTAATAGCAGTTACTTTAATGGGGATAAAAGATGCTGTAATGGTGATTGCAGTTGTTTTAATGGTGATAACAGTTGCTGTAATGGTAATAAGTTATTTTAATGGGGATAAAATAGTTGTAGTGGTGATAGCACTTGATGAAATGGTGATAACAGATACTGTAATTGCGATAGCAGTTGTTTTAATGGTGATAACATATGCAGTAATGGTGATAAGTTATTTTAATGGGGATAAAAGGTGTTGTAATGGTGATGGCAGTTGTAATGGTGTACACTATTCCTGTAATGGTAATAACAGTTGCTGTAATGGTGATAACACATGCTATAGTGGTGGTAGCACTTATTTTAATGGCGTTAACAGATGATGTAATTGTGATAACAGTTGTCTGTGATGTTCCACAGCTGGACATTTATAAACTAGTAAAGGATTAACACAGCAGGTCAAGTGAGTTTCACAAAGTTTAATGGAAAACGGAAAGCTTTTTTACATAACTATAGCTGGCTTTGTCCATGGGACAGGCTAAACTTGGAAAATAAATGTGCACACACTGGCACATCTCAACATGAAAATTTCTAAACTGAAATTGTTTGTACGAAACAGTTATGACTGTATCAAAAATGTCCAAAAATAGTTTACAACATACGAAAATATGCATTAACTAGTACAAATCTGAATCCAAAATGTGTACCATCGTTAATCCGTCTGGTTACGTACACTTTGTGACAAACATTACGAAATCAGGTGGAAAAACCACTTATGAAATCTACGTTGACAACAGATAAACGGCGACGATAAGGAAGTGTTGAGTTTAGTGTGCTCACCACAGTCTAGCATTGCAAGCAACATCCAAACGACCAATACCAGCTACCCACTCTAGAGGGGCTCGCAAATAACTTAAAGAAGCATTTCGGTAAGCAAAACAAAAACCACAAAAATGAGATCTTCATGTTGGAAGCCTAAGTAGAAAATGAGACATTACAATAACAGTTGGCTGTTTGCGCGTCGTGACTATGCGAAACACAAACACCTGACAATAACATTCTGTGTAAACCACAGGTCTTCCCTTGAAAACATATACTGATCAGATAGACACTGTTTTACCGTGAGACCAAAACAAACTGCAACTGTCGATTTACAGCAACATGGATACTTTGGATGTTTTACCATACATTGTCAATGTGAAACATGGTTGAACTTGGTGTTCTTAAACTGACTGTATTTTGATAAAAGATAAATGACATGTTTAATGAATAACACATGTTTGTCTTCAGATTAAAATGAGCTCCCATGTTGATTTTGCAGAATTAAACATAATTAAACCTGTGCAAAATTCAGCTGACAACCGAAAACCAAAACAGCTGTGAATGTCAACCACCATATTGGCAAGGAGTGGCCTAAGAATAGAATGTATGTCAACCAACCTAGCGTTATCCCCATATACACAAACGATGATGTGTAAGAGACGAGATTGAACTATCCAACGACTGCACTGAGCCACACAGATCGGCTGCCGACAGTCCACGGCTACGACGTGCTAGAGACTGTGGTCATCAAAAGCAAAATTACAGAACATTGCAAAAATCGCAGGTACACACACACACTAGTGCCATAAGGCGGCTGGCTGGCAGCTTGAGCTGGCTGCGTGGCCAGTGAGATCAACAGGCGCCAGGAAGTCGCACACTACCCAGAAGACCTTGCGCTGCGACACATGTCTACATCAACTAATTCAACACAGCTATGTACTAGAGAAATTAAAACGTAGGAATGATTCACTTTGACTGGTTGCCAAACTTGATGGCATTTCACATACGCACGCTCACACATGTACACGATGCATGCACATTGTACATTAACAGCAATATATATAGATATATACCAATATACGTATATACAGGCACTTAATATGTCTATGTCAGCGTGACTCTTGATATAGACGTGGTTTCAGTTTAACACTTACAGTAGTTTCTGTGAAATAATAATGGACAACAGAAAATTTACAACATGCACATCGTAAAATTATTTAAATTAATAAATATATAAGACACTTGGTCCCAATGATGACCACTGTGATCATAAAATACTCATGAAAAACGCTGCATGAAGTTAATTAATAACTGACTTGAACAATTATTTATACTCCTACATGTTTTGTCAGACAGCATTTCACCCACAATGAACCAAGGCTGACAATAGCTACAACCGAACAATAGATTAACTCCTACAGAGGACAACACTGTATGTATATATGTATATAGTATGTAGCCATGAGACTATATTTTAGAATGAGACATACAATTTTACCAAAACCACAACAAACTGAACTTAAAGATGTAAAGCGATTCTGGACATGGCTCTCAGGGAGACACCAATCTTCGAATTTAACAATTATAATAATCATTACACAACCACTGCCGGGGCTTCAATAGCGTTCAAAGAGAACATCTTAAAATATACTTTTGATGTGGCTTCATCAAGCAAGAGATGGCTGTTGGACGGACCACTAGCCGGCAACTACCGGTTCTTGCAAGACAACCACCCTTGCAGCAATATATATATAAAAAACTCCTTCAGAACCGTCAAACTTGGTAGCAGAATACGGCAACGGTTGTCTGACTGATACATAAATGAGAATGCTTTCCATATGGAAGAAACTAAACCACTACCTTGAGCACAACCCACCAAAGTAGATGCTTCAAAAACAGCTCCGAGATCAATTCTGAACACACATTTCCACACACGCTTTACAAACGGCACATTTTATACAAAAAACATGACACAAGCTGGTCACACGAAAGAATCCAAAAATATTCTTCCTATGATTAAAAAAGCGAAGCTTACACACAATATAACCACCACACAAGTGTATTAAATACCAAATTCCAAAGTAAAAAAGTCGACATCCGTATCCCAAAAGGAATAGTTGACCAATAACATGGTCAATTAAAATACATCTTAAAAATTTAACTATGTATTCAGCAAATAAATTACAAAAGTACAATAATATATAGCAACGTAAACAATACACTTAAGTGTAAATTACACCTTTTACACACACCAGAGGCACAAAATGTGCCTGGGTTATGTGATTGATTAAATTATGCTATGGAATTTTTGAAGTTTTACATCGCTAACTAGTTTAAAAGAGAACACAAACAGTTCCATATATATCGGCTTACCATATATAATAATAAATTAACGACTAATAATGAGACCAGTTGGCGAGCAGTCATATGACGAGATCATAACGAATAATTAGATATAAAACAGGTCACACTACGACCTGGCTGCGATCGTGAATAGCACCCTCGCTATCGTTGGCTTGCAAGCACGGCATGTCGGGAGACAGACTGGAGTAGTCGTGTGCGCCTGCGTAGCCGCTACTCACTCCGGCGTCGTCTAGCATCCTAGTGAGCACAGGCGGCGCCACCGGCTGACTCACAGACTCGCCAGGCGGCGCCACCTCGCTGTGGTCGCTAGGCGGCAGCACCGGCTCGGCGGCCTTCTCGATCTGCATGTCGATCTTCGTCTTGCGGTCCCAGATGTGTGACATGCCGCGCCGGTAGCACTTGTGCTTCTGGAAGTGCTCCTTCCGGAAGAAGCCACGATTGCACGTCGGACACACGTAGCTGTAGACGCCGCGGTGGATGCGCATGTGCCGTGAGAAGTTGGAGCTGCGGTGGAACACCTTGCTGCAGTTCGGACAGACGAAGCACAGCTGGTCGCCGATCATCTGCGCCTGTTTGCGCAGCTTCAGGTAGTTGCCCTGTTTGACGACCTTGATGAAGGCGTTGATGGCATTCGCGCCTCCGCCGGATTTGTCGGCGTCGAAACACGACACAGCGTACTCGCCCGTGTCGAGGGAGATCTTGTTCGTCGCCTCCATCGACATCTTGGTCATGGCTCGGAATGGGTGGTTGGGCGGCGGGAAGTCCGCCAGCAGGGAGGTGCTGTCGGGGACAGGGAAGAGGGACTGGCCCTTGTTCTCCTTCCCCTCTTCCTTCTCCCAACACGCCTCTTTCCCGGCATCCTTCTCCCAGTAGGCGTCCAGCTTCTTCACGGCTTTGTTGTCGCCGAACGTCTCGTGTCCCGCCGAGGGGTGTTTCGGCAAGTCTGCCACCGGCTGCGGGGTGGGCTCCTCGCAGATCTGTAGCTTGAAAAAGTCATCGTCGTCGTCGTCATCATCATTGCTGAGGTCGTCGACGAACTGGCAGTTGCCGTCACTTGGCGGTGGAATGACTTTTCGTGGAATGGTTCGTTTGCGTCGCGATTCAACGACGGGAGCCGGTCGAGTCTGTCCGTTGACCGCGGACGAAGGCTCCGTCTTGATCGGCGCACGGCCCAGTTTACTCAGGTCTTCGGCCATGTCCTGTTCCTCCGGACTCTCCGCTTCGATGGACGAATCGGACACGCTCACGGGCGTGTTCTGTTTATCAGGAGACGCGGTCACCGATGACGGGTACTCGATCCGCAGGACCTTGTCGACTAGCGACGGCAGCGATGACGGTTCGAAGTGATCGGCCGAGCGGCTGGGGAGATAGGAGCGGCGGTTGCACTTGTGGCGCAGGAAGTGCTCCTTGCGCGTGAACTTCCGGTGGCACACGGCGCACACGTGACTGAATACGCCCTGGTGGAGGCGCATGTGACGCCGGTAGCTGGATCGATAGCGCAGATTCTTGCCGCACTCGGGACAAATATTGGACGATGGCGACGCGTCCGATGAAGGCGTGTGAGGCGGTGTACGATCCCCGTCCGTGTCCTCCGAGAGTTGGGTTGAACCATTCGTGGAACACAAGGCTCGCCTGAGGAGAGACTGGTCCGTAGCCGTCGTCCTAGGAGGTGTCCGCGACCCAGGAGCTACGGGAGAGGCGACTTCCGGTTGGTGGTTCTGCTGGAAGTGGCACGGCACCGTGGGCACCCTCAGCGTGAACTGGACTGGACTCTCCGCCGCACACGGCGATGAGGACATCTCCCGCTTTGGCACGACCCACTTGTTGGCGTTCACGAACATCGCGTGGTCTCTCGTCCCCGCTTCCCGGCCGCTGTGCGTGTCTCTCTCCGGCGCGGGTGGAGGAGGCGTGTGGTGGCCATTCTCGTACTTGATAGCAGTGCCCGGTTGGACTGGGTTCTTGTCGGGCGTCACCTGGTAGATGGGCGGCCGACTGCGGTGACTCGTCGGCGTCGTTGGCACGGCTGGTTGCTGCTTGAGCACGTCGGCTGTGTACTGTAGCCACGTGTTCTCTGTGTATCCCGCATCTGTAATGGCAAGACAAAGTCTACACGACAAGTCAACTTTCTCTGTGGCTGCACCAACAATCTGGACTTAGCTCCCTATTACAATTAAAACTTCTGAAACTGTAGCCATGTTTCGTGAAAAATTTAAACATTTGTTTAAAATTGCTTTTCCATCATAAACTTTCGGCGGTGCCATGATCCAATGACGACTTTTGTCTGTCCCCGTTTATGATTACGTAAACATTTTTGTTGCGCCTCTGAAACTGAATTGTCAAGGATACAGGCGCTTTAGCGCATATTGCCATTATTATTATTATTATTATTATTATTATTACACAAGGTTCAGTTCTCAGAATATAATTAACACAACATGCAGTCTTTCAAACCCAAAGTTTTACTTTGTCCCCAGGCACTATTGGAATCACACAAAATTATTAAATACTAGGATGACTCATTTTGTTGAGTGCATTCAAAAGTACTTACACTACTTGAGTACAGTATGGGATGAAGTATTCATACTGGGTATATGAGTACTTTAGTCGGGTACTTTGCCCAACACTAGCTCAAATTTGAATTATCTTGACCAAGAACTAAATGCATGCTAAATGCTAAGTGATGATGTGGCCTCAGAAATATGTTTTATCCACGTATAAATCTAAAACATGATTGTACTTGTTTATAAACATGTATTTTATTAAAGTATTAGTTAATTAATTGAAATAAATGAATATCCATGTATTACTTAATTGAATTAATGTATGGTTGTTTTATTATAATTATAATGTTCCATATTAATATATCATAATTATTTACATAATTCTCTCAATAATTTAGAAACTATCTTAAATACTTAGATAGACTTTATCATTTGTTTTAATATATATCACATTTACCACAATTCCATACGCATATCAGGTGTGTACACATTGTAAATGCCTATAAATGTGCTGGTCCCCAAAACACAGCACTTTAGAAAAGCTAGTTATAATAAAAAAGACACAAAGAAAATCTTTCAATACCAATTCTATATCTTTCAATTCCATTTCAATTCAAAATTGTTCGATTCCAGTTCAATTAATTTTGTTCCAGATCTTTCAATTCCAATTCATGCTCCAATTCCGGAATTGAATTGATCAATTCCAATTCTTTTGAATTGACAATGCGGTGTCATCGCCGTCGGTAGCGGCTATGCACAGCTTACCATAATATCGGTATTGTGTCGAGAGGTCTTTTGTTAGCAGTATCGGGTAAATATTTAAGGTTAGGGTTACTTTAGGGTTAGTACAAAACCAGAATTTAAGAAGGTCATTTATTTAGCGATGCCTGTGATAAATGACTGATTTTATTCTTTACAGGAATGTAAATGATTTTATTTTTAACCTAATGTGTGTATATGTACATGACACATGTGAGGGTAAGTTTGCCGGCTGTAAGAAGTCGTTTTCATGGTTAGGCCAGAAAGTAAACAAAATTATCGATGCGTATGGCCATGATGCTGAATACTCCGGCAGGGACTTGTGCCCATGCCATGGCCACGGGATGATGCCGTGTCCCGTCAAGACATCTTGACACCATTCAGTATTCAAATCAAATTTGAAGCCACTGAATATTCGTATTCAATTCTCGATTCTTAATATTTGATTCGATTGAAATTCCAGATTCGTATCATCCTTAATGGCTGAATCCCATGGACACCTTGATAGTGTAGAACTAAACAGATCTGTCTGTCAGGGATTAACGCATGTCATGCAGTCCTACCGACTGGGCAGGTTACAAATAGTAAATAAATAAATATGACAATATTTCAACAATATGAAGCTATACGTTTATAATACTCTACTATGTATTACCATATTTTTCTAGCATCAACCTGGGGAATTAATGCTCTGCCAATGTTGCCACCAGTGCGACCTTACACCAAAATATGGTAGAGACGCTGATTGGTTCTCAAGCATAGTATGAATTAAAAACTAAAATTAGGAAGTGGTTTTTTATAAGATAATACTTTACTATTAAAACTATTCAACATTAAACTTACATTCACACAAAAATAAACAGAAATATTATTTTTGTTTGTTTACGAAGCAGGAATTATGGCAGAGTTAGCCTTGATTACCCAGGCTCCTTGAGGTGGCAGCACTTTTTAGCCCCTCAAACAGATAACATTCATAAGCTGGCTAAGTCACCAGACTATCTTCTCAGCAAAGTTGCACAGCCAAGTGAGTCAGTTAAGTGAGACTAGCTTCATATCATAGCTTTATGTAGAGACCCGTCCACCCGTCATTTGGACAGGTAAAAATTAATATGGACGGGTAGGGATATGGATGGACGGGTGGTGGAAGGGTAAAAAACTGAAGAGCAATAAAAAAGGTCTTCCAAAACCATAGATATTGTTAGTTATGCCTTGAAAGTGAGTGAAAATGGTGTCCCATGTGTGTTTGTAATCCATTTCAGGTCATCAGACACATTTAAAAGTTTGTAAACTGGCTTAACAGTTAACATCCATGTGTCCACCAAAACATGTGTGACTGGCAATAATTTTATCCTGCATAAAGCCTGGCTTCATAAACACATGTTGTATAGTCGCTTTTTGATAAACTACTTATGTATGCATTAATAATTGCACCATTGAAATGTGCAAAATCAAACTGGGATTTGGACGTAATTATTTTTTGCAACCGATTTTTCACTTTAAACTTAACCTTTTACATTAACTATAAATATAATGTTAATATAACGATAAAGGGCAAAATAATCCTCGCAATGGTGTGGGTCAAGGCCAACCATTTCACTGACCTGTGAACATGTAGCCATTCGCCTTGTACTCGGACAGTTTGAGATCAAGCCAGAGCATGAACGCGGGAAGGATGTTGTAGTCTGCTTGGTTGACCAGAGTGGTGAAGCCATCCTTCAGACGTTGCAAGTCGAGGGAGCCCATGTTTGTAGCCACCTACACAGGCTTCATGGTGGGGCCCTGCAACTAAACAGACAAGTCCACATGTAAGTCAGTGGAACCCATGCTTGTAGTTTGAGCCACCTACACAGGCTTCATGGTGGGGCCCTGCAACTAAACAGACAAGTCCACATGTAAGTCAATGGAGCCCATGCTTGTAGTTTGAGCCACCTACACAGGCTTCATGGTGGGGCCCTGCAACTAAACAGACAAGTCCACATGTAAGTCAATGGAGCCCATGCTTGTAGTTTGAGCCACCTACCCAGGCTTTATGGTGGGGCCCTGCAACGGTCTAGGTCCGTTATAGCTACTTCCCGTTATAGCTACTTCCGGTTATAGCTTCAATTTTTCCCCGTTATAGCTACTCGTTAAGTTTGACAGGCAAACTAGTCCCGTTATAGCTACTTATTTAATTACACAATTCAGGAGGGGACAGCAAGAGGGAGCATTGAAGCACAAGATCCTAGCTGTCCATTGTAGACAGGTAGAAACATGGGTGGACGGGTAAAAAAATGAAGGAGCACAAAAAAGGTGTTCCAAAACCATAGATATTGTCAGTTATGCCTTAGAAGCTGAGTGTAAATGGTGTAACACGTGTGTTTGTAGTCTATTTCAGGTCATCAGACACATTTTAAAGTTTGTAAACTGGCTTAACAGTTAACATCCATGTGTCCACCAAAACATGTGTGACTGGCAATAATTTGGTTCTGCATAAAGCCCTGGGGCAACATAGGCATTTTATTATGGACCTCCTGGCTTAACATGTAACAAGCAACACATTTTGGCCTTTACCACTGTGGACAGAGTCAGTTGTCACTGTGATGTGGTTAGCAATAACAATACTCCCTAACACTGGTCTGCCTGTCATCATATGAGCAAAACACTAATTATGCTTATAAACTAGATGTCTCAATATATGAGTTGCTTTTCTTTTACTTATGTAACAAATACATCCTGAAAGTGAAAAGTATTTGAACTAAGTATTTTAAATACTTTCCAATGTATTTGTAGTTAAATACATTTGTATTTAAAGGGAAACAAAAGTCAATATTTTGATCATATGAGGTTAACAGAGTTAATATAAAGTAACAACTTCCAACAACCATCATATTTTTAACGTCAGTGGTTTACCAGGAAAAAAGTATAGAACACATAGCCATAGTCTACACCATTTTAGAAACAAAATGACATAGTCAAGTCGTCTTGGTTGGCGTGAACCGTGCATGCGTATTATTATCTGTTACTTTCTGACCTAACCACGAAAACGACCGCCAAACTTCTTCTCACATTTCTTACATACATATACATACACTGCATTACAAAAAATCACTTGTAAATATAAATTCACAAAAGAAATGCGCAAATCTCGACGGACGGCAACTCGACAACTTCGACTACCATAAACTCGCTATTATAAGTTAGCTATACACAAAATACCTCTAGATGGCGCGTTTGTGCACGCGAATATTTATAAACCTTACTGCATTCGCACGTGTGAATTAGTTTACTTAATTATAAATAATATAAAATAATAAGCAGCATCACTATGGTCTGCAGAAAATGTTAAACGGCAAACAAAGGCAACTTTTGGTGACATGGGCCTAATAGAATTGATAAAAAGTAACAATTTAATTTTTTTAAATATAATTTTAATAGTTTATTTTATATAGTGCCAAATCCGTAATTGTTTGTAGCGCTTCACAACATACTGTTCTTAAAGTATAAATAATAAGAAGAATGCTACACACAAGTAATATTTAAAAATAAATATTAAAAATACACGTGTCTGCATAATTATCTAAAATTGCCTATTAGTCATAAAAGAGGTATGGCCATTATGTATTGTTCAATGATGTCACAGTGTTTATTTTATCAATATTTCTATAAACATCCCGCGTGTACTGCGAGCATGCAAGCTTACATTATATAAGCGATGTTTTAACAATAATAACTAAAACAATAACATATTAATATTATTATTTTTAAATGCACCAAAACCTTCTTTTTCTACCACCATATATTCATACTTTGTTTAAATTTCAGTGATTTATTGTCCCGATAATTAATAAAGTGTCTTGTCCAAAAATAATTATTATTACATATCTGTAATAGCTTCAATAATATTTTCTTAAACACAATGTGTGTGTACGTGCTGAATGAAAAATATTGTTACGTCGTAATTATTTTACCATTTTAATTATATATTACTTTTACATTAATTTATCACTATTGTTGTTATGGAATTTGTATGGGTTCTTTTTAATACTGATAGGTCACTTTAGTTAATTATATAGACACATGGATTTTCATTATTTATTTTTAAATATTATCTGTGGGTAGTTTTCGTCTTATTATATTTTTAATAGCAGCATATTGTGAAGCCCCACAACCAATTATGGATGTGGCACTATATAAATAAAATATTATTATATTATAATAAAACTTATTATTTCCTGCAAATCATAGTGATGATGATAATTAATAATATTATTTATAAGTAATTAAACTATTTCGTACGTGCGAATGCAGTAAGTAAAGTTTATAAATATTCGCGTGCACAAACGTGCCGTCTGACAGCAGTTTGTGTAAAGCTAACTTATACAGCGATTTTACGGTACCGCAGAGTGGTGGCGAAGGCACTTTTAGCGAACTGCTTGGCTCTCTATTATGACAGCTGAACCAGCAGATGACTTTATGACCTAATACTTTTCCAAAGTGCAGATAGAAGCTGGGTTTTGATTGGCTGCAAGTTCCAAGATGTTCATGGTGTGGGTGATTTAGCTAGATTTACCAACTTTAACACCACATTCTGAAGAAATTTGCAAATGGTTCTAAAGCTTGTTTAAACTCTTTCCGGTGCATAACGCCAAACCGTTGCCTTTTTTGCCCTTTAAAAGTATTTGTATCCCTAAAGAGTATTTGTATTTAAATGCATTTCAATGTATTTGACTCCATGTCTGCTGTCATGTGCACGTCATTAATTATACAGCACGATTATAATGAATCTTCATGCACGCACAGTGAATCACTCAATGACCGTTGACTTTAAACACAGTGAACTTATTGGATACAACCGAAGATTGGCGAACTGAACTGTATATCCATAATCATGCCATATGCAGATAGTATAGGTGGAGCCCAAATTAGAAACTGTCCATATGCAGAGGTATTTCCCAAACATGTTGTCCATGTTATTTAAGTGATTCATACAAATTTGTAATGGTGACACAGAATTACATGAAATAATTATGTTAACAGGGTTAATTTAAAATAGCCTACATTACAAAGAATTTAAAATTCTGAAGAAAAAACCCTGTAATAACGTATAACTTATATTACAGAATGCAACAGCATTTTTTTATTGATCATGTAACCTTCAATATGACTACCCTGTACACTTTAAATTGCAAACAAAGGGTGTGTACGAAATGGCCAGACCTCTCCCGGATTAGTCATATTAAGACTACTATTTTAAGAAATGACAACAGGTCCATACTCAATCTTTGACAGGTGACTGACCACAACTGGCAATCAGCACATGCTTAGAACACAAGGCTGAGTATCTAAAAATAGATGTTCATATACTATACATAGATCTACAGCAAATGTGTGCACATAGCATACATTTTAACATAGCAAAATGATACTTATTCTGAAATCAAATGTATATCAGGGCTGCCTTGATAGTAGGGGGCTCTAACCTTACATTAAAGAGCCAAAATGTTACCCTTGGTCTAGGTAAAAAATTGTGACGTTATCTCCTGTTCCTGCTTGGTCAATCTTGCTAAACTGGAAGCAGGTGATTGAGGAGTTCTCTTGAGTTGGAAATTGCCCATAACATTGTCCTGAGTAGTTGTCAATATACACCAAAATATGCTGATAGGTAATTAGTCAGCACATCCACTACTACTACAGGAAGTGTCACCCCCTCTTATCCACTCCACCCTACAGTAATTAATCAAGCCTTTCTCAGTGACAGCCCATTCCATGGCTGTAACTAAATCCCAAGACACTAAAATGTTGATGAATTGTTTCTTTCCCAGCCGCCACAGCTTCATTTACCAATAAATTGCAACAAGTGAATTAATTGCGGTGGTCGCACGGTAGAGCGCCGGACCGTTTCGAAACTTAGGCAATTTCGTTCACCCCACATTTGCCTGTGTCTTTCGGAAGAGACACTAAAAGCCGGTGGTCCCTTCTATCTGGTGTCTATGCCAGGGGAAGTCAAAGATCCCACATAGGGGGTAAATGTGTAACCTGTAGTGGACTCACTAATTCTAGAGAAGGGCAACTCCTGCATTAGCCCAAGTTTGGAGGAAACTACCTAAGAACTAAGAATATATTTTCTTAGGCACAACCACTGGGTATGAACTCGTCAGGACATTAGTTTATGTTTCGGCAATTCTTTGATGTGTACACTAGTCTGAAGTCTCTTATGCTTATTTCCGTAACACAGGAGCAGTTTCCATACTACCGGAAAATCCGTAATTGTAGGCAGCCCAGTATAATTATTTTATCAATAATAAATGCATATTCTATACACAACCTGTGAAAGGGCTTGACATACCTTCTTTGAATATTCGCCCATGTAATTTTCTAACAAAACCATGAACGGGACATGCGCAAAGCAAAATAAACAACACTGGCCAAAGCCATCCTTCATGGTGTTGTTCCAAAAAAATAGTCACTTTGTATTAATTAATTAAACAATCAAACAAATTCACAAGCTTCCTAAATATGTCTGAGCTCATGTGCTAAGCAACAAATGAAGACAGAACCCATCTGGCTTTGTGTCAGCAGTTTGTGAGCCCTGCAGCCATCACTCAGTGGGTTTAATTGTTTCTGGCATTGTTACCTGGGCTCATGCACAGACTTGCACAATCAACAACGATTTGCAAAACACAAATAATGGATGCTAATATTTAATAAATACATGGTAGACAACATAAACACAACCAATCCAGGCTATAATTTCGTGTGAAATATCGAATGCATCCATAGATAGTACATAGAAAGCTTTCTGTTGGCCTTCAATTTCAAGTGATCCATTCTTATTCTCGTTGACGTAGACGTCGATCACAAAAGATCGCCTGCACACATTGGCAATGCAGTGTTTACATCAAGATTGTCAGAAAAGCCAGAAAACATTACAACTATCACACTAAAGGGTAGACATTCCTGTCGCGCGAACAGTACACCAATACACAATAACTGTTAATTTCGCTTGATTGCCAGATGTTTTGAAACTGACACACTACACACAGTGTGCGTGTTGTTTTGTTTGAGCACTCCTCAACGTCCGGTATCGTTGTCAAAGCATGGATAATAAAACAGCAAAAAAACGAACAATCATTCCGTTTCCAAATTACTAGAATAATGTACCATTATTAATTAACTGATAGAGAAATACAATCTAACGAATTACAAAATAGTTGTAAAATGAATGACTTACCTACGAAATCCGCTCC